>JAPYZH010000260.1:0-139944 GCA_030523085.1 Meteorus colon
AAAAAAAACAAAGAAAAAAAAAAAAAAAAAAAAAAAAAAAAAAAAAAAAAAAAAAAAAAAAAAAAAAAAAAAAAAAAAAAAAAAAAAAAAAAAAAAAAACGGTTGGAAGACGGAGAATTGTGGGTTTGGAGTAACAGGGTATTGGCGATAGTGGGAAGAGAAGAAAGAGAGGAGAGGCAGCACGATAGGAGAGTACCAGGAGAATTGAAGACGAGGGGGAAACAAGTGGATTCGCCCTGGCATGGACCAGCCAGCCAGTGGAATATCTCGCTTGTTCGGCCGGGTCGCTAGGCAACACTCTGCCTCGGCCTGGAAGCCCGTACAAAATCGCCAGAGATGTATATATGTATAAATACTTGCGCCCCTATTCTCTTGAATATATATATATATTACATTGAAACTTAATGAATCATATATTATCTTCAATGAGAACCAATGAGCATCTATACAAATATATATATATATATATATATACGTCGTGTAACTACGGCAGATTTGATCAGTGAAGCAATTAACTTATTTTTATATTTCCCAATATTCTAGTGAAACTTGAGACCTGCGTGAAATTCTTCACCTCCTTGTTTATATTGAAAACGACAATCGCAGGTGTCATAAACTAATTTCCTCCTCGATTAATCAGCTTATTCATTCATGCATCTGTTTATTCATTCATTTTCATTTGAAGGCGTCTGATTGCCTAGAGATAAAATATCGTGAAAATTATATAGGGACGTGTGTATATATCATATATACGTATGTATCTGTGTTGATGGGAGAAGAGACACGGGCGACGCGCTGTCTGCGGCAAAGCATTTGTACAACGCACCCGGCCGAGAAAACCATCAGCCTGGATTGAAGAGATAGAGATAGGAGGGGTTGAATTTTTACTGGGGTAAAATGAGATAAAAAAAAAAGTTGCCAATGTTTCAAATGTACATTTACACATGCATGAATATATTTTTCTATCTTAAAATCCCACGGCATCAATATAGGTTTATCATTCATATTCTTTTTCATGCGTCATTACAAAAAAAAATATATATATATATATTTTTCAATTTAACAAGGAAAAAGAGGAATAAATTGATTTTCGTACAGAAATGAGAGAAATTGGGGCGTTACCCTTGTTCAACTCGTCGTTCTCTATCACATGGTCGTTACACAGCTTTATATTGCTTTGCCTTTTTCATTCCCGTCATATTCACAAAAGAAAAACCGACAGTTTTCACTCGGGCGCTAGACAGTTTTTCTATCGGCGGCTACGCTATATTTTTATATACATATATATGTATATGTGAATATGTATGTGGTTGAATTTTGGTGATTTTGATGTTGTCCGATGTTTGAATAGACACATGAACTTCACCGTAATTTATTGTCACTGTAACGAACAATGCCGTTAATTATATTGAGAAACACACACGTAAATTTTGGATATTAGTTATAACGTGGATTATCTATACGGTGTAAAACAGCCGGACTGTAATAGATCAAATAGTGCAATATTTTATGGAAATAAAGAAACGTAGAGGCACGAGGTGGAGAGCAAAAGAGGAGGACCGGGATACAATAATAAAGATAAAGATGCGGCGATGAAAAATATGCAAAACAGAAAAAGATGAAGATGGGGGTGTTGTCCCGGAGCCCCCGGCGCTCGTTGTTACGATAACCAAGCTCGAGAAGAATTGTTGGAGGATGGGGTAGTAGGGACGTGGGGTTGAAAGGGACCATCAGGGGTGCAGATCGATGGAGCAGTGACGTCATTGGGCGGAATGCTGCGTCGTCATGGTGACCGCCAACGTACCCGGGCGTGCATTCGAGGCCGTTACAAGGGCCTCTGCGGGATCAAATTTTATTTAATTTCAACCACTATCCTCTCTCTTTTCTCTATACAAGACCAACTTCATCTCTATCCATCTTTACATCCCGTTTTTTACCTCCGTTTCGTTCGTTGCGAAGCCTTCTTTCCTATATACATTTGTCAATACATCTTACAACAATATTTTTATGGTAACACTGCCAAAATCAGACAATCCGATAATTCATCTTCATATTTAATATTGAGCTATGTAATTGAATTTCTAGCAACCGCGGCAACATTCAATCCGATGCCTGGAAGATGTAAAATCAATTGTGATAATCAGTATTCTGAAACTTGTGTAAATTAAAAAACTATCAATTGCAATAAAAATTAAAGATATATAGCCAACGATCGTGTACTAAATGCGGCCAATGTTCCAGATTATGCCACGTCAACTGAAATTTTCATACAATTCACAATGTTCAATGGTTATTTATTTGGGAAAAAGTATAGGTATTGGTATCTGAAAGAATCTTTATCCGATTAAATTGACAGAATTTCGGGTGGTTTGGGATAAAGAAAAAAATAGAAAAACACAACAAACTCCACGGTGATTTTTATCAATCATAATTTTCTCACTGTTGACGGATGCTGTCAAGATATTTTTTCATCATCTACAGTGAGATGGAAATGTTTTGTTGGTAGACACTGTGGTGCATATGAAGAGTTGTAGAACTTGTCGGAAATGATGAACGCTGCTACTTAATTTTCATTTCTGGAGAGAAAAAATTGGTCAATTTAATTCGAAATTGTTCTCTTTCAAGTGGAAATCAATTATTGAAAAATGAAATTTCGAAAAAAAATACCACTGTACAAGATATTGTTGAGAATACAGAATATATGTTAATAATTCTACAGCATGACAATCCACGATATATATTTGGGCAATCAATTTGACCTTTGCTGTTCATCCACTCTTGATTTTTCTCGAAAAAATCTAATGGTTTGTGCCAGGGGATCGATGCTTCGAGGCAGCGTGGTGCTGAATACCCACGAGTGATGGCTTTCCATTACATTTTCGTATGTATATAAAGGGCGGCCCTGTGTAATTTGCCCCCCCCCCCCCCCAGTCCTCGTCCTTGTTCTCGCCCTATCCTGTTTTTATTTCCTCCCTCGCAAAATGTTCACGAGTATAAGGCCGAATAATTTTTGCATTTGGTGCGGCGTCGCCCGTGTGCTTCGTACGAGTTTATATATATAAATACATATATTGCGATAACACTGAGAAACATAGTGGGAAATGGTGGAAGCTATAGGGGGTGTATTTGGTCCGGGAGCACTTCGGTGATGCTGTATTGATCCGACATGAGTGAGATGGAGCTAAACTAAGCCGTGAAGCGTTACCGTGGCAACGTGTCCCTCATACTATTCCCATCCACCCTCTCAATCGCCCCAAAAACCGTCCCCCTCTCCATATCCCACACACGCTTTCATTTCTTCTCTGTTACTCTCTTATAAAGAACAATTTGGATTTGCTCATGCACTAGACGAATTCTGGTCATATCCCACACTTCGGCTATTTCTCACTCTCTCATACTCTTTCACCCCACACCTCTGTATAACCACATCGCCATGTGTCTATGCATATGTGAAACAAATTTTCGTATGGCTATGTGAATTGTTCTTTCGCATTCGCTGCCATGACAATAATAATAATAATAATGATAATAATCCTTTACTATTGCTTAAATTTTTCTCCCTCTTTTTTCAATTATCTCTCTTCTATACTGCTTTATTACTTCCTCTCATTATTTGAAATATACCCATGGCTATTAATGATGGATTGCAACAATTTTAAATTAGAGTGAACGTATATATATATATTCATATTAGCATGCATCTACTTGGGGGAAAATCAAAGATCGATTGCATTTCGTTCATTTTTCATTTCTCATTCGACCATCTTCTCCTTCTCCCCACGTTGCTTTTTTCTCCATTTTTTCCTTGTCATTTCATCCAACCGCATTTTCTCAATATTGTCACAAACTATTGAAAAAATTCCTTCCCAATCTTTGATTACGCATGTATATGTGCATGTGCAATGAAGCATAACTGAAAATGGATAAGAAAAATAGGAAAAATAGGAAAAATAGGAAAAATAGGAAAAATAGAAAATGAAATGGATGAAATTGAAGTAGAAGAAGAAAGAGAAAGAATTGATATGCGTATTCCTTGCTGTCTGCAATATGTAATTTGCGCAACATATAGCTTGGATAAAAATGAATATTTCAAGAGAGTTCTGAATTTGGGATAACATTGTCAGCTGGCACTCCAGCATAAATTCTTGAGGTCCGGTGTGAAATCCCGTTTCAACGTTATACGTTATTTCATTTGCAATTTCTTGCGTAGATGTCGAGATTTCATTTAATCCACCCCTATTTGTTTTTCCATATTTACAGAAACTAAAAATGATTAGAAACTACCTTGCGATAGCGCCTATTCCTGCTTAGATTCACTTCAAACCAAAGAAATATTTATCATTTGTAATTGTGTATATACTAATTGAAAATTTTCAATTTGGGGGAGATTTCGATTCTATCAGATTTGGTAAGACACATTTTATTTGCAGTTGAAGTAATTGTTTGAAGTCATTGCTTCCTATTGATATATGTCTGTTCTACACGTTCGAAATACACTCGTAGAGCTCGCCACCCTCTGGTCCAGCAAAAGACACCCCATGAAATTTGCCTAGCGCTATCTTTTGGTTCATATATGAATTAAATTCGATTGAATGATGACCGTGAGAGGGCGGTAAAAGGAGAATTATAGATGAAAAATGGTGGAGTAGAAAGGCACGCGGGGCGCAGGACAAACTCAATAGGATAATAAGAAGGTACGGAATTTCATTAATATTTTTCTACGGCTATTTAATGCCAATACATTTTCCTCTACTCCATTTTTTGTTTTCTGAGTTTTTTATTTTTTTTCATTTATTTTTTTTTACCGGTCGATTACTCATTTCTTCAGTATTATACTGTGAATGTAGTGTGTGAGGAATGTATTTGAACAAATGTTGATTGAAAGCGGTGGTGAGCCGTGAGAGTTGAAATATAAGCATCCAGAGCGATATCAGCTTCGTGAGGAGATGGAAATTCTTATGATCATGAGTTGAAGTAGAGATGGAAACAAAAAATAAAATGGCTGTGAAATGTAATTTTTTCGTTTAACTTTGCGTGTCTAGTCCCGAACGCATCAACACGTACATGAATCAATTTTTTTATTCCGATAAGAAATGGTAAAATATTATACAGTTTTAATTATTATTGTAGAGACAAAATATATCACCAGACGATGGCTCGTAAAAAATGGTGCTGATGCCCGGGGATCGTGATGCGAGGAGTCCTGCGCGCTGATGGCCTGCTAAAAAATATATCTGTAAGTTGAATTAAAATAATACATTAATACCATCCATTGTTCTCCGAATGGTGTGTCAAAATAACTCAATTGAAATTTTAGCAATTCATAAGAGTAAGACAACAGGAAATTGCCAAGTTGCAGAAAAATTTCACGTGGAGAATTATTGTTGTATCGTATAGCACCTGGAAAGAACAATATACAGGTGGCTATTGAATAAAGAAATGAGGTCTTATGATGGTGAAAGCAGCTCGGGTGAGGAAGATGAACGTGGAGATCGACGAGATCCATTGCCGGACACTCATCAAAATCAAGGACCATGGCGAGCATCAACAACCCATCCCACATGGGCATGGGAACATCGTGCGGTAAAACGATAAATACAATTGATTATTGGGAGTAAATGATTAATTTGTTAATATAATAACATATATCAGCACCAATTGGCGAGCCAATCGAATGCCGGATCTCTGGAGTCAATGTCATATTCAGTACCGCCATCGTCGCACACCGGAGTTCCCATCGCCCCACCGGGTTATTCAAGCTCGGAACATCCACAAAATCATGGCCGCAGAACCCCATTGGGCACTGTAGGTCTAGGTGGATTCTATTTTCAACAACAGCCTCAGCCACACGCTTCATCAAGTGCTTTATCGTCAGATGAAAATCGTCCAGATCAGGAAAGGTGAAGGAAAGAGTAATTTGATTTTATCGATTGTTATTGATGCTTTTTCAATAATTGCAATTTACTGTAGGCCAACAGCGACAAGACTCAACTGTCCTTCGAAATCGAAAAGTGCACGTCAAGGCAAGAGTGTTAGGTTGAATATAAATGCTCGAGAACGCCGAAGAATGCACGATCTCAATGATGCACTTGATGAATTACGTTCTGTTATACCCTACGCACACAGTCCATCCGTGAGAAAGCTATCGAAAATTGCTACACTACTCTTGGCTAAAAATTATATACTCATGCAGGGTGGGGAATAATTAAGAAACATTATTCCAACTCGATTTTGGAAAAATTGAATTATCAGACGAATCACATGCTCAACTGTGTATTGAAATATGATATGATTACATTGCAGGGAATGCATTGGAAGAATTGAGAAGAGTCATTGCAGTTCTTCAGTCGCCGCATGCTCACACAACTGCATTACCACCCACTCCAGTATCATACGATTTGCTCCAAGGATTCCCTGGGAAACTTTTCCAAGGTGTACCAGAATTACAGAGCATTCATGGGCTCGATACACCAGCCAACCCTGTGAGTAGTGGCAATGGTGCACCGCCGATAACTGATATTACTACTTCTACAGACATGACAATTTCCGGTGCCGAATCCGCCTAAATTTCACATCAAAATTTTCGAATCAATTTAATGCTCACAATAATTATGTTGTAGAGTTTTTTTCTTCCAAAACGATGAAAGTATAAAAATCCATGATCATCCAAGTGTATGAAACATAAATTATCACGGTATCATAATTTGGATTATGTATTGATGATGAATGGTAACCATTTTAGTTGATAATTGTGAGAATCTATTAATGATAATTAATTATATGGCGAAGCAATAAGGAAATGCTGAACGATAGTCAATATAGCATGTGATATGTGTGAAGTTTACTAGTCATGTGCGTCCTTACACAAAAATTGAATTTATACATATATTTATTATCTTGAGTGATAACTTGGATGCTTTATTGATAAAAGTATTTGGATAATATTACATTTATCATGTATACACATAATATTCACTCGCTCAGAAAATAATAATATAAGTGCCAATGAGCATCAAGTGAATTATTCAATAAATTTATTAATTATATTAGTATATTCTGGAATAATGATACGATGAAGATGGACAATGAGCAGTAACAGTTATACAGATCGTTTAGGATCAGTAAAATGAAATGGAATTTTAGATTTTTCCGCAGTTTTGAGCAATAAGGATAAAACAAAAAAATGAATGTACACCGGTGAATCCCATATACAGATAAAATTCTGTCAATATGTCAATATTAATTACAAATGTAAATGAATGAGTATTTATACTAGTATAGAATTAGACATTTTCAATGCTGAAATAAAGTGTCTGTTTGAAAATCATTTGACAATAGTTGAAAAATAAAGAAAAACAGTAAAACAGTAGCCCTTTGCAAAATTTCAAACTTTCGCGGGCAATGTAGAACATGACGGCATGGATTGAATGGTGGTACCATCTCGTGATGAAAATTCTCATGAATGTGTTACTATGCTTGATAAGGAGGGGGGAAAAGGAATTTTGACTCGCTTTCATTGTGTGAGCGAATACTGCGAAGAAGATAGGCCAGAGCAGTCAGCAGACTGAAGTAAGTGATACAGCGATACTTGTATATGTACACTTACATAGAGGATAAATGCATAGATGCGTACACATGCGCCGTTTTACTTTGTCTTTGCTTCAGTGATGCAATATCGTGAACTGTCGTGAACCAATGGTGAAGCAATTGTGAACGTGTCTCAACGCTTGTTTGTTCATACGTCGTTTGATACGTCGTCGCCGTTGGTCGCAATTGCTCGCTATTGCTCCCTATTGCTCGCTATTGGTCGCTATTCGTTGGTGTTTGTCGCGGTACCACAGCATGCCCGAGTGTGACCAAGCATGCCACAGTGTATTTCTCTGCGCTACGAGAAAACTCCAAGATGGCCTGGCTTGGCCTGGCTCTTTCTCATCATCACTATCATCATCAATATCATCATAGTGCCTAATCTTTCGTATTGACATCGCCCACTCATTTTCATCATCTGGTTCAATGAAGTAACTCTCATTTATACCAAATATACGGAAAAAATCACCAAGCCAATCAGTGAATTATGTTTATCATCATCATTGTGAGAGTGAATAAATGAAGGAGAATAATGTGAAGCAATAAGTTTGTGAATAGGGTGAGTAGTTTGTATTATTAAGTAATATTATTATACGTTCCCTGTGAGTCGAGTACTTACTACCCATACCTTCCTTCGCTAATTATTGTTTCGCATTATTCAACATTGCTTACTATACTATCCTTGCCGGTCACATTATTTTTTTTTTTTTTTTTTCTTTTCCATTCGTTTTTCTGCCTTATTTTTCTTTTGTTTCTTGCCGTTCACTCCTGCGTCCCAAAATATTCTTTGACACGTGAAATTTTACAAAACTTTACTTAATTTCACTATTTTTCATATGTGTCCGCCCCTTTCTCTGGTATATGATTTCTATATTTGGCAGACATAGATGGTGGTGCATTATATTTATTTATATATATATATATATATGGTGGCCGTTAATCATAGTGATATAATTATAATATATGAATAGACACTATGAGTAAAATGTGAATCAAAACTACTGATACACATCGATATAGATGTAGTGACTTTCGGGGAAATGTCTCCTGCCAGTGCAATAACGTATAACCTAACCTTATATTCAAAAATTTTGCATAAATAGAAGTTGCGGCAAGAATATACTTTCATTTCACACTATTTATTCGTCAATATGTCAAATAGTATGCAGGCTTTCTTTTCATACTTTGTATACCATCATCCTCGCCTGTTATTTTCTATCTTCAATAATAGTGAGTAAAATACTTTGACTGTAGTACGTCAAAATGATTATTAAATGCAAACAAATATGAGTTGATGAAACATCCTGATGATAGTTTCGCATTGGTGAGGTTAGATAGCTGGATTTGTTGTGCAGTATAGCTGTAACAGCTGTTGAGTGACTGGCTTTCACTATGCAGGCAAGCATATTGTAGATAGAACCTTCAATATTCAAGTTTATTATATCTAGGAAACAGATCCACCTATCATGTCATTCAGTTTCCCACTTACGCACATTCCAGCATTTCAATTTTGCGTCTCACCCACTTATTCACATTGAATAACGAGAGTGAGTATTTAACAAAAAATATCATTCGACTGTCATAGCTAGGAGGTACCAGAGTCACCGTCAATCATAATAATATTAGCAGTAGTTCATAGATAGTATAGCTATCTGTTTGAACATCCAAGAGATATTCGATAGACCATTGACTGTTGCATATGCCACATGGTACAGCTATTCAAACAATATTTCCGTACGGGCTGCGGATTTACAATTGCCAAAGAGTATTTCTCATCCAATAATTCATAATGTCACAGTCCTCAACTTTAATGCACATTAAGCACATTGGTTATAACATACAAAAAGTAGCAACAGCCTAAAAATCTAAATAACTGAACACTGATACAATGGAAAATTAAATATTGCCATATAAACTTTTGATGGAAACAGCGTGTGTGAAGTCAGAAGGTGGATACCTCATCTCAAATGAAGGCCATACAATTTACGTCGTGGATGCGTGCGCATGTGCACCATGCATCGGTCACAAGTCGTATGACGTCAGTTATCGTGGGTATATCGTTTACCAAAACACAAAAAACTCATGAAAAGAGATAGTGGGAAATGTAGGGTGACCGATAGGGGAATAAAAAATTCCGTCACTTTTAATTAATCCCTTATCATTGCATTTATTTCAATGGAGATCAATGACCAAACCTATATGTGACAACCAATAGGATAATTATTGATGCATCCATCAGATTTTTTTCGGCTCGAATTTTGCTTATATTTCTACGGGACAAGGGTCAAAGAAAAAAAAATTGGTCAATATAGCTCCATCGCATGCGGTAAAATTAGCTGCAACGCTTTCTCAGTTTTTCCGACTTGAATAAAATAAAGAAGCAGAACAGTACGTAGCTTGTCAATTTTTTCAAACCAATATTGCTATAATATAAGCGAACTTATAGGAACGCTCATGTACCAACTAATTATGGATGATGACGATGAGAAGAACAGAGTTAGTTCGTGAATAGATTTGTTGTATCGCCATTTTCATGGCAATTTGCATTGGCAATTTCCATCGCACCGGCTCCTCACTGCATCAGTCATGCTTTTCCTGTCATTTCCTCCGTCATCTACTCTTCCTCGTGAAGTTTAATCACTTGCAGGTTATTTCATTATTCATCCTCTCCCATCCTTCTTACATATACCCAACATTGAAGCAACGCGTTCGTTTTGTGAAGGTGGTGCGGACATAAGACTGGTGAGCGGTGACGCATTGTCACAGATAGAACGGAAGGAGATGGCCATCGAGTGCATTTGTACAAGGTGGAGGTGAACTTTACAGAGGAATAATGTCGCGACAGAGTAAAGTTCATACTTTGGTTTGTCGAAAAAAGTTGCCTTAGCAACCAATCCCATATATAAATATATATATTTTCACAAGATAAAAATGCTTAAAAATGAAGGTCATTCCATGAAATATTAAGTTAAACAGTGTAATGAGCCGTCGATTTGGTACAAAATTGAATAAGAATGGCCGGAAGACTGGTATATATATATAGATATATAACAGGACAAGCCAGTGGATGATCGTGAAATGGCTTTTAAGGACGTCTTCACATGTGCAACATCCCTAAAATGATATATGGCCGAACGACAACAATTGTAAACGTATTATCCGAAAATAATAATACAATCGTGGTTGCATTACTATATCTCATTGAATGCATCGAAGAACTGATGAGGATATATTTATTTAAAGTATAATTCGTGGATGGAAAAAAAAAGCACGAAGAAATAAATGGATTGATAATGTGGAATATGATAAGGGAGCGTGCGCCCAGCGTTCTTACTATGGACACACGCGAGTAGCACTGTTCATATATGTATGTATGGTATGTACATAATGCGGTAC
Organism: Meteorus colon; assembly: GCA_030523085.1. Classification (NCBI taxonomy): domain Eukaryota; kingdom Metazoa; phylum Arthropoda; class Insecta; order Hymenoptera; family Braconidae; genus Meteorus; species Meteorus colon. The sequence goes on from JAPYZH010000260.1 coordinate 10,984, forward strand.
TATCAGCTACTCTGTACTGGCTGCGGTGTGGGATCGATCCGCCTCAAGGTAGAAACCTCCTCTGTGGCCACTCCACCCCTGTATCTTCTTACTACACTACCCTAAGTCCCTAACATCGAGTACAAGCCCCAATATACACTCTTTCACTTGCCCCACTACCATCACCATTTCAATCAATCGCCGTATTGGTCCCCGCACTGTCCCATACTAGTGGTAGTACACAAATATCTGCTGCTACTCTTCTATGTCCCCAATTATTTCTCATAGATGCATCAAAAGTCGATATTTCTCTCAAATGTAATAATTAACTCTCAAAGGATAATTGATACAGAAAATAGATTTATTTTTTAAATTTCTGGGTCGGCTAATTTCAATATTAGCACCTTCCCATATATCCGGATAGCTTGAGCGGAAGAAAAGATACAAAGTTTTACAGAGTATTTCTCTATGATGACAATAACTTGCTTACAACATTCGTTATCAGTGGAAGAACAAATTAAGTTGAAATATTTCGGAATTCCTTGACTGTCGAACTGATTAGAGTTCAAGTCAACAGTGGACCAATATACATATACACGGATGTATATGTATATTGTATTTCAGTGGCACTTTTATTGGCATTTTCATTGGCACAACGATACGATAGAATAGATGTTACATTTGCATGTATGTATGTATAGTATGTAGGATTGACAATGTATGATTTTACGTACACAGACTCAATGCATGCACGCATTGTAGCAATATGTCCATATATTTATGCCTATACAGTCCAACGGAGGGCATCCACTTTATCTGCTGCATAGCGTCTTGTATGCGTTGCGCTTGTAGTAAATATTCGGTACTTCCTTCATGCGTATAATCATGAATTCGTATAAAGGCGCAGGTAAAACTCAATGAGGTCCAATCAATGGGCGAATTAAAGATGTCGAAAAGTCTCATTGCCCTTCATCCTCTCTGCATTTCTGTACTTCGTGCATAAGTATTTTCGTTGTTTTTTTCTTTGAAATTGACAATTATCAATTGGTATTGGAAGTATCAAAATTTTTTTATGTCTTTATGTGACATACACATGGTTTTTGGTATTTGTTTGACTAGTGTACATGATAGAAGCAGTGCACATGCGCCAGAGGATTTTTTCGTTCGTTGAACCGAACATCCAAAGTAAGAAAAGACCAACACGCACGCCATGAAGAGAGTCATGTTCTTTGGAACACCACAACTAAATACTGGATACCACTCTCTCTACGGCAGAAATTCACGCGATGCGCTCTTTCTCGCTACCCACCAACTCCCACTTACTACTCGCGACTACACCACTGCTACTGCTGCCATCATCGTTGATGTCGTCATCGCCATGAACTGCAAACGCGGATTGTATCGGTGCAATGGGAAGTCCAATAGACGAACTATATGTGATGTGACGCGCTCTACAATCCACGAAGCTCACTCCGACGCAAGTCGATGAGAGGGTTCGACGTGTTTCACTTTGGTTTTATGTACCTTTTTGTTTTTATCTCCTTCTCGTTTTCAATCACAGTTCTATCACGTTTAACTAATAGCGCTGCTTCCTTCCAACTTTTATTCGAAAGGAAGAAAATTTTCTTTTCAACAACACACGGGGCTTGTAATTATTTTATATTCAATCTTTATTTTGTTTAGATTTGTTTTTCGTTAGATATGATGAACTGTCAAAATATAATCGGTCGAAAAATTTGCGTGAAACGTGCAAGTAGATGCTGGAGTTACAAAAGGGTGGCCGTAAGTGAAAATCGATAGACAAATAATAAATGATTTGAAGAGAAACGATTCAATCATGAAACTGGTAAACATCGAGAAGAATAAAAGTTATATCAGTAGCATGAGAGAAGTTGGATGAAAAAAACGTTCCCAAATTACGTGTACAATAATTCATATAGTTTATATAACTTCTATTTCCTTTTATTTATAGATAAAAGAGTAACGCTCGATATGGATTCATCTCCGACTGAAGACTCGCTTGGCCATGCTGAAACTCAAGAGTGTTCCAACTCAGAGAAACAACTCGAAAAAGATGTTACGGCATCTTTTGTCATTGACACTGCCATAATGATTGAGCCGAGTGAATCTACGACAACATCTCAACATTCTGATCAACATATTTATCAAATTCCTGAAATGATCAAAAACGTCAACTTTTCACATGACCCACAATTGTCCCACCAGGGCCAGCCTGATAACATACTGCAATGTATAATTGAGTGTGATTCCAATCTACCGCAAGGTGAAAGCGGGATGATGAAGACAGGTCCGATCCATGAAAGATTGTGCCCCACAAGTTTAATTGATGTTCATGAATTATCTGATATAAAGAAACATTCTCCACCCGAATTTGCGCCCATCAATGGTGAAATGAAGACTATTGGTGTGGAAATATCAGATGAGGAGGCAAAGCAATTGAAAAATGACGTCAGGAGATTGTCCCCTGTCCATGTGAGTTTACATGAGAGAACACTCGGTGAAATTTCTTTGACATCTGACTCTGGTTTGTTTGACGATCAAGCTTTGTTATCCCATCACAATCATTCTCAAACTCGTAATTCAATACGCGTTGATGAAGATTGCGGTTCCGATGAAAAACTCCTAAATACAGACTCTAAGTGTTCACTAAATGAAAATGATGTTGGGATCATTAAGAGTGAAAAATCTGAGATGTGTAAAACGAACCATCAAAAGGAATTGATGGTTGTGTTAGCGCGCGTTGATGTGACAAATGATGAAGCATCTCGTATGAAAAAACTGCCAAAAGATTTATCGGCCGACAATGATATCGAGACATACATCAATGATAATAACACAATGGCATTAACAAAATCACTTGGAGTAACAGAGGCAACTGCTATGGCGCCGAAATATTTGGAAAATGAACAATTGTCACGGAAAAGTCCAATGGTGGTGCTTGAGAGGGCTAAAGATGTCAAGCAAAGAATATGTCAAAGTGACGTGTCGTCTTTGAAAAAACTTAACATGTTATTTAATGAAAATCCAGATGACCTTGATGATGATGATGATGATGATGTTGATGTTGATGTTGATGATGATGATGATGATGATGATGATGATGACGATGATGATGATGATGATGATGATGATGATGATGATGATGGTGATGGTGATGACGGTGATGATGATACCAGAAACATAAGTGAGTCAGCAGTCTTGTTGGAGGTGATATCTAAAGTAGTGAATAATGTTATCGACTGTGTTGACACGGGAACAGAGACTGAGACAGCATTTGGCAGTTCTGAATTGATTTCAATTTCATCAGTACATCTCAGAGACGGTTGCGAAGGACCCATTGCTCGTGCGAATGTGTGTCGGGAAAGTGTTCTTTTAAATTGTGATGAAATTGCGCCAGTTATGCTCACGCGATTGGGAAGCGAGAGGCCTGAAGCATTCACTGAAGATTCAGCAGAGAGTTTGACATTGGCAGCTGGTGTGGCAGATGAAGTCAGATCTGATGGCAGTGATTCAGGACTTGGTAGTGAAATTCCCGGTGATCAAGGACCACCACCAGCTCCTGAGAGCGATTCCGAGACATCATTTCTTGATAGAATACCCGATGATATTTTGTCGGATAAGGACAAAGGTAGTTTTATTGTTTCATATAATTCAATCATAATGACCATTTATTCACAATATGTGACGTCATTATATGGCGACTAATTAGTTATATGCAATAGATTTCGAATGCGAATCCATCGCACCTGTTTGTTCAATATTTTGGTGTATGATTTCAGTTGGAAATGTCATGGAAAGTGTAGTGTCAGGCGGAAATGGATCAAATACGACATTGGTATTGCCATTGCCTAGTTTTCCGGTCCCGCAAAAAAGTACTTTGAAGCGACGACTCAGTGGCTGTATTGAGGGCGAACCAAGTGCCAAGAGGAGTAACGGCGGTGATGAATCTGTTTCAAAAAGGAGTATTCATTTTGATGCCGTCACCGTCTATTACTTTCCACGGGCACAAGGTTTCACTTGCGTACCCTCGCAGGTAATATTATATTACTGTTCACAATAATGTTCCTTTATTCATTTGTTTTACCTTTCTTTATCGCTTTACCTATGCCGATTGTATAATGCCAACATGATATGTTTCACGTATTTGAAAGTAGTCTCTAAATTAACAATTCATAAACAGGGTGGTAGTACATTGGGCATGAGCGCATCGCACACTCACGCCGAACGATTTTCTTTGAGCGAGCATGCAGCCGAGCAGAGGCGTATACATAGGGCGCGATTGGCGCAATTGAGATCAGAAAGGGCTGCCAATTGTATAGCTGAAGCAGCCTCAAGTTCTGAAGACCCAAGCGATGACACAGACGAAGAACCCAGCGATACTGAAGAATTAGATATTGACAGTTATTATTTTCTGCAACCAGTGCCAACGTGGCAAAGGCGAGCATTACTACGTGCCGCTGGCGTCCGGAGGATTGATGCTATTGAAAAGGACGATTGTCGAGATATCCGTGCTAGCAGAGAGCACTGCGGATGTGGATGCAAAGGTTATTGTGATCCTGAGAGTTGTCCTTGCTCGAGAGCAAACGTAAAATGTCAAGTGAGTATGCTCATTCAATCAAACATTACTTTCAATTTGTAGGTGTCATATTGTCCTTTTATTTTACCCAATTTTTTGGCAAAATGGTAACATAACTTTTTCCTTTCGTATCTATTCATCTTATCTAATACAAAATAAAAATAAAATTTTTCCTATGTTCATTTCTCTCTTGTTCTCGATCTATGACTCCATTTTGAATTAATTTTTTATAGGTTGATCGAGCTGGTTTCCCCTGCGGTTGTTCGCGCGATGGTTGCGCCAATAGTTCGGGCAGAATAGAGTTCAACCCCGTTCGTGTACGAACCCATTTTATTCACACATTGATGCGACTTGAACTAGAGAAAAAACAGCGTGATGAAGAATCAACAGAACAAGAAATATCGAATAATCATGATTCATTAATAGACAGTGTACTAGGACGGTCAACGTCGGGTGCTGGCGACTGCCCACCCACTACCGATCCAAGTTGCATTAATGGCAGTGGATTCACAACATTACATTATGATAATCATGATGTGACTGTGACTACATGCCAGCCGCTTCATAGTGCAAGGGAAGATAGTTTAGATCTCTATGCCATTCGTGATGAATGCTATCGAAACGAGAACACTGGCGATAATTTGCACAGTCCGGTAAGGAAACTCCATCCCGAATTCCATCAAGCCTTTCATTCCTTTCCCGGACAACCGCCAACATTTCAGCCAAGCGATTATCGTGATTATCAGAATTATGAAGCGCTTCCATCGACGTCAAGATCACAATTTCAACAGCAATTTCAATCAGCATCTTCATCAAGTGGTTTTCCACAATATTCTCATTACCAAGATCCGAACGTAATTCAACAAACGTCCTGTCATCCCGGACCACATCAATCACAACAAACTATGTACAACACAACGTTCCCTCAAGATGAGACGAATGGTTCGCAGCAATACATAAATTTGAATTCAATCCAGCCGATGAGCAGTGCTGTTCAGCAAATGGGAAAACTTGAACCATTTTCTGAGCTCCTTGCTGGTCGTTATTCATATTATGGAGATGTTGAACCACAACCAATGGATAATTATCAAAGCACAGCAACGAGAATACCAGTTGGAGATAAAGTAGTGGTCAACGAGACTGATAATACTGTGACAACAACCACGGATGATTGTGATGAGAATTTCGGCGAAATAATCAAAAATTCAATGGTGGAAACTGTCTCGGCTTGAATTTTAATCATCCAATATCTAATTGTTTGGTTAATGACTCTTCAGTAGAAATAGGTGAAAGAACGACAGGGATGATATTGTATCTGAGAAAACTCAGTGGGTACCAATCGAACAATCTCTGTTGGGACAATAAGTATTCTTTCCCGATGATTGAATCAATAAGTTAATAGTGATAAGGTGGTAAGCCGTTTCCGAATACTAAGACAGAATCATGGTGACATTAGAGTGAATGCAAACAGTTGAAATAGAATTTTCACAAAATACCCGCGAACTCATCACCAGTGATGGGAATAATAATAATAATAATAATAATAATAATAATAATAATAATAATAATAATAATAATAATACGTGGTATTAAATAATAATAATAATAATAATAGTGAATAGTTATAACAATAATAATGATATTCAACGAGGTTGTGACCAAGTAACAACATGGGATCAGCTAAGAATGCAATTTATTATTACCTAACTTTACAATATTTAAACGGCGGAATAATTTACACAAACAGAAAATATTTAAAAAATTTTGAGGATATACACATACTTTTCATGAAATTTGGATGACTTCCTCTTGGACTTGTGTTGCGTGCCACTTGTAATGGCGTTTGAGGAAAAGTGATGAAACAGATGTTAATGATGAACTCGACAATTGAAATCCAATTTTGGATTGACGCTAGACGTGATTCCGATGACATGTATTATTGAGAAACTGGTATTATTATATCAATGTTGATGTTGATCAGGCAAAAATTTTTTGAACACACAAACACACGGAGTTGAGTCTCACATATTCAAGAAAAAGAAATGAATAAATGAATAAAAACAGATATTACATTGTCTTTTTCTAAATGATTTTAAATCAGCAAATTTTTTCTTTACTCCATATTCATGATGGTAATTCTTCATATTCGCGATGCACAAAAACTTAATATACATATTTTTGTTTCATTCTGATCCCTCAAAGCATTATTAAGCACTTAGTGAAGGTAATGAGAATAAATAATTGATTGGTTATGAGTTGTTCCAGCTTTATACAAATTGTTTATCCACATTTGTTCCATTCTATGATTATTATTATTGTTATTATTATTATTGAACAACTACTGATAACAAGAGGGAAGAATTGTATGATTGTAACCTAAAATGTATACAAATTGATATATACGCGCCAACTCTCGAGCATTAATCCAATGGGAAAAACAATGAGGGATATATACACAATGTATATATCTGTTGAAATAATATTTGGATATTCCTCATCGATGACGATGTTTAAAATAGTAAATTTTTGAATAAATGAACGATTATTCAGAAGGATTAGCTAGTGCCCGTTGGAGTTATATTTAAATATAAAGAATATATATAAAAAAAAGTTATAAATATAGATAAACATGTATTTACGGTTAAATTTCGAGTATTTGAGTACAAAAAACCTGCGCAATTGATATTGTTTCATTAAATAGTGGATATTGTTATAGTTGATTTTCTTTTTTTTTTTTCATTTTTCGTTCTCATTTACTTGAATAATTAAAAAAAAATTCATCTCTAGCAGTGATCTTCAAAGTTGGCTTTTAATACTACGTACATTGTAGAAGTCTACTTTATCGAGATACAGGTGGATATTTGGAGCAATGGCGTAGAGCAGCAAGAGGTAACAATAAAACAAAAGAAAGGGGGCTACATGTATATTGCGTGATGTATATATATATATATATATCTGATATTATGTACAGTGGTGTAAATAACTAAGCGTTATGACTGGATGCCAGTGGGCAGGCTCTTGACAATAGATATTTTTCATGAGACAGAGAGTGTTTAAAGTTATAACGGGTAAAATAAAGTGGGGAAGCTCAAGTAAGGGAATGGCGTGGATAAGATGGTAATGCATGGGATAGTGCTCCTCCAAGCTGAATGCCACTGAAGCCAAGTCAAATTTAATTGTGAGTGTTGACGCGAGTTCCGTTGCAGTTCATTTCAAACATATTACATTATTCTCACTGGATTCTCAAATTAATTCGATTACTCTTCACGACCAACATATTGTTTCATTCAAAATTTCAGTGTGATTTTGTTACTTCATTGGATAAAATATTGTACTTGTGTATTTTTTTTATGTGAAAGCTGTGTACTCTACAGTGTCGTTGACGTTTGGTGTGTCAGTGTGCTCTTTCTCTTTTATTCGTGCTCTCTCATTAACTCACATCATTACACATGAATGGACACCTAACAACACAATATATCCATATATGATGCCGAATGACAGGTGTAAGAAGCAAAATTTGAATCTTAATGTTGGATGGCATTCAGACACCTAGTGCCCATATTGATCCGTTGTGTATGTTTATTGAGAAATGGGACGTTTTTTTTTTTTCAACCAAGAGATGAAGACTTGGAGTGAAGCAACGTCGGGCTATGAGCGCTGAAAACGACTCTTTGGTAAATTTTTATTTAATTTAACGTATTATGGCTAATTTTCAAGCTAATATGCAGATCCACTTGGAATATTATCATATTAGACAAATGGAATATTCGATACACAAATATAGGTAGAGTAAACTCGAATCGAAAAATATGATGTACTGATAAGACGAAGTTTTCAATTATTTTAGCGGCGACAGCGGCCTCTTCTTATCACATCATCTGATTCTCATTTCATTTCCATTTTCTTCCAATTCTTTATCGAATAACATCACAACGGTGGCAAATTAATTTGTCAGACGTTGTTTGGAGTCGGGATTAACACGTGTTTCCATCATGCATGTCATCTAATGGTAAACTGCACCAGGGTATATAAATATTTCATCTTCTTTATACGTCTATAATACATACACATGTGTGTCGATCAAGATATTTTGTTCATTTGTTTTAAATACCGATTGAACCCGCAAAATCTACTCGTTGATAAGATGTCACAATGAATCAATCATTTCGTTATTTAATTAGTGGTGAAAAATTGAACCATGAAATATAGATGTATATGTTTGAGATTTGTATGTGATCTGAGGGCGTTGGAGAAGGTATTTATATATATATATTAGGATACAATGAAATACAAAAGTAATACGTGTCAAGTTCATCGAGGCGTCGCGTAACAAAATGCAGTGCAGCAGTAATTTTACCTATATACATATAAAATACACTCTACACCTACGCAAATGAAAACTAAATATGGAAACAGTTATGAAGGGTTTTCCTTCTACTTATGCGAGCGTCTGGCCATCAGTTCATTAAATATTTGAGTATCCATACGCCAGACGTTTGAGCAGCAACAATAGAATTGTTAGAAAGGCGAAGAAAACATGATTACGTTGCATTATTATGGACCTTTGTGTATCCTTATCATACACATATATGTTCATTTGAATGCAGTTTGGCAAAAAACCTTTGCCGCAATTCCTTGTATTGTCTCATATTTTAAATTTCTCACGTTAAATCTATATCATGTATATATGTATAGAAAAATGTGGGAAGAGCAGATTGGGCAAGGAACTATGCAACGAACTAAACAAAAGACAATGAAAAGACAATGCTATATTCGTTTTCTTTCAATTTTCATACGGAAAATTATTGCCTCATTATATATACGAATTTCACATCATATTTTGATTTCAATAACGTTCATGCACCTCAAATGTACGGCAACATGCGGTTCTTTTGTTCATTTCTGTTTGAAATTCCGGAGTCTTCCATTTAGTTCATAGAATATTTAAATATCTATGAGTCCAAATGAAATCAATTCTCTTCCTATATTCACCGTATTGATGTTTATTTATGTGTGATATACAATGTATATATAATATCATTTGTTTTCAAATAGCACTTTCTATTGCGAGCATGTATTTATACATTGACAAAGTCTAATGGTTGCATATGCCAGCGATTGACATCACCACTGTATAACAATTCTGCAAAGTATTTTTCTGTATCATTATTATCGACTATGTGAGAAAATAATTGAAATGAAATAAAAACACAGATATCAATGAATTTTCCCCCATTACAAGGGCAGTGAAACTAAAATCATATTATCTTCTTTTATATTATATGCAACTTATGTTGCTAGATATACGACAACGTTGTTATATGTTCATACTAAAGAAGAAACAACTTGTCTCTTTTCACTTCTTGGAAGAAAATGGAGAAAGTCTTCCATGGTACGACAAATCAGCCTTTCGATGCCTATGTTTGTAACATAATTCAATGCAATGATCTCTGCCTTGGTAGTTAAACTACACGTATTATGAACTAACTGAACACATGCAGAATACCGTTGACATGGAATTGTGCATTATCAATGCACGCGTGATCGTCACATGTGGGACGCTTTTCATAATTATGCTTTGATATCATAATTTCGGGAGGAGCAATCTTACAATGGTGGACAATGGAAAATATTGATCTAGAGACCACTAAAGAATTACATTTGTAGAATCAATTATTCAAGAATCGACAAAGTGCTTTATGAAAAATATTTGAAAGGTGTAAAATAATCTCAATTGTAGATAGACACCACTAATGAATTGATATATTGAGATAGTGGTAGATATACAAACAGAGGATGATAAAATCACATACAGACAGTTCTCTCCATTATATACAATTATCAACGACAGAATCAGAATTTATTCTCGTGTATATCTGGTAAACCAAATTGATGATTCTCAAGTTGATTTCTCACTTACTGACCATCTCACGACTCGTAAAAATCCAATTCCTTATCTTACTACATTTTCTTTACACGCATACGTATATAAATATATATATATATATATATATATATGTGTGTGTGTGTGTGTGGGTGTGTATTTATCTGTATCCTGAAATTGATTAACAATGTGTTGAAGGACTATGCATACATAAATCATGGAAAGTTCGGGCCATTTTCAATTTCATTAGTTCGTTGCTAATGTCCTTGTTTCTCGCTTTTCATATACTATTTTTATTTCTGTACTACTGTATTATATTTCTACACCGTCATAGGATGTCAGTGAATAAGTTGCCAACCCCAGTGAGAGTATGTGGCATAAAATGCATAGACTCATCCATGAGCTCGCTACCTTCCCCAAATAATCAATAAGCTTAAATATCTATACACTTGGAGTTATGTTTTTATGTGACGTTATGATTGAATGTATAGTCACAATACTGTGATAATGTGTTTCCGTACTACATCTATTTTCTAAATATAGGTGCGCCGATACCATAAATCAATGACATAATAACGTAATATCATATAAGTCACAACACGAATCAAACATTTCATGCGTGCATCTCTCACGTTAGTTTACAGTCTATAGACATGTGTTTATATCTTGACATATCACGCATGTCCTTCATGTATTTCGCTCCATTTTACACAATTCTCCTAACATGTTTTCCAAATTAATATCATTTTACATTGCGATTTTTTTTTTGTACTTTTCTTCGGCAATCGGTCGGTAACATTCTCATCTTGTATATCTACATAATTTTTGCTCATTCACTTTATCTTTCGCGCTCGAGTTCATTGCATATAGTTCCTGCAGAAAATGAACCTACATAGAGGTAGTATGAGAAAGGGAGAGGGAGAGCGAGAAAGAGAAAGGGAAAGAGGGAGATGATGAATGGTAATTGCAACAATACAATACGTTGAGATATAGTAAGCGAGTGCATTTTACACGCACACATATACACATACATACACATGCGCATATGTAGCTCTATATTGTTTGTATTTGTGTTCAAGTTGCTTATAGTATGATACGAGTCGACATTTCAGTACAATTTCAGTACAATTTCAGTATAGAATCGTGTCCCTGCGACTTCGGAAATACTGTGTACACGTGCTGCTTCGTTATAGCTATAAATTTTCACATGGTCATGAGGGACTCCGTATGAATATTAGATCAATATTTTTCTTCAAAAAGGTAATATTGATTATTGTAACCGCCCAATAGTAATCTCGATTGCTTTTTTTTTTCACCGTTGAATGAATTAAAATGAACAGTGAAGAGTAGTTTTTGTTTGTTTGTTCTATGGATTGGCCAACAGATTTTAAATGATGTGAGTAATCATGCGCTTATGACTTTTCATAAAATCAGTCGTTCCGTGAGCGTTGGCAAATCACATGAACGTTATTCTCTGTTACCATAAATATAATTCAACATGATTTAATGGCAATGATGATTTCAAACAATGCAAGAAAAAAATCATGTGTTGTATGTGAATTTTTTTTGCAATGATAAAGTTGTGTCGTAATCCAATGTCATCTGAGTCATGCAAGTTGTCTCATAGTATTAATGCGTGATTTCACAGAGTTACATTTTTTTTTCTCAACACTCTTATGTTCATTATATACCCTCATTGGATCTCCGAACATTGCATCGTTGTGACTATATAATTTTCAAAATTCTTCATCATTCACATCAAAAATTAGCCTCAGACTTTAACGCACATGTGACGCGGTTCAAACAAGGGAGAGCGCAGCTGTTGTGTCGATTATATATACATATACATATTTATGTTCATGCGTGTGCGCAGTATACTAATATAACGTTGTACCTCGCAAGACAACGCCAAATGGGCTACTATACACCATATAATGGTTTAATCATTCTTTTTCTCGACATGAAAATATTTAATGCAACACATTCGACATACAACTTTTTGTACTTGATTCAAATGTATTACAAACTTGATTATATAAAGTTTTTGGAGCAACGCCGAATCTATTGAAAAAAATTAAACGTATTGGGATGATGAGCGTATTCAGATAATAATATCATTGTGAGCCAAACAAATCCATTGATGGCCTGATGTATTTCTCGAATCTTGATAAACATTCGACGCAATGTGTCGTACTCAATAATTTCTCAAAATACACCAGTGACGAATTACTTTTATGATATGACAAACGCCAACTCAAAATTATTATTGCAAAGCACTATGTATTCGTATTTTGTCTTTGTTTTCGCGATTCATTCCAACATCACATCAAACTCTGAAAATTTTTCACATTTATTTCTCTATCCATTTCTATCCATTTGTGCAATGGTTTTTTTTTTCACAAAAATGCAATAGAATAAGACATAACACCGTTGTATACATGATCATCTCGGTCAAGAATCTCCAGCTATCGATCGTGTATGTATATATATATATATATATATATATATATCTACTAGTGCAATGATTGATAGAGAAATAAAAATGTTCATAATTATGACAAATATTCTATATTGGTGGAAATATATGTTTGAAATTGGGGCCCACGGTTTTTCATCAGCTACTCTTGATGCAACTAAAACGCACTGTAAATTCGGTCATTTGTTTCTCTTCCCTCCATGCAAGCCCATCACGTGGAAGAATCAAAGTACCACACAGTGGTACGTTCAACAGGTAATCATTACACAATGATCATCATTAGTGTCATGCGCTTCACACGGAAATAATTTTTTGGATGCGTTAGCATTATTTATATAACAGTCTCAGTGATTTCTTGGCATCTTGAGAATATTCCCCGCACTCTTTATTTTCGACTAAATAATTGCAAACTATCTGTGAATAGTAATAATATGATGGGTATGGCGTAGTTCGAGTGGAAAAATGGAATTCGACATGTTACCCGGCTGGAAGAAACACATCGTCCCTCTCTAGACATTGCGGGTAAACAATGTACATGAGCTGCCAAATTAAACTTGATTTCATGTTGTTCGATGCATTCATACATGATAAAATATGACGATTATTTTTTTGTAATTGCCATGATATTTGAGCTATATTTTGTTTAAACATAATATATCTGAACATTCTTGTATCTTGTTGTGATTGCAGCCCACGTGGCGGTTATGGGGCGAGGAACGATGTGACGGGGTCATTTATACAGTTTATTTAAAAAAAGTCAGATACCACAGGCCAACGAGAAGTTTGTCAGCTTCGGTAAAATACAATTCTCATATATATATATATCATAATATCGCAAACTGTAACAATTAAAAGAATGATGTCCTAGCAGGATTCTGACGACGAAATATCACACTTGGAATGGGAAACTGTGCGCGTACGCTTTCTAAAAGCCGGCACAGTGCGGAAATTAGTGGAGAGTTTAGCAAATGACGATGGCGAACTTGAATCAACATATATTAATGTCTTTCTTGCAACATATCGTGCGTTTACAACTCCCTCTGAAGTTCTTGAATTATTACTGGCACGCTATGACGCTCTGGATGCGTCATCTCAAAACGGTGAGCAATATCGAAAAACTCTTGTACAAGCGCTTCATGTATGGCTAGACACATATCCAGGTGACTGGAAATCACCGCCGAATCACCTGTTGCTTACCAGGCTGTTGGACTTTACGCACCGTCGATTGTCGGGCTCAGAGTTGGATATTAAGGCAAGACATCGATTACATCGATTTCAATGCGAGGATCAACTTGGTAAATATTGTCATCGATTTATGGTATTTGAAATCATTGAAATTATAGTCATAGCCACATTGACCATAAAATAATGAGAAAATAAGGAGAAATAAATAATCACTTTGTGATTATTTACAGATAATTGTACAGTTTATGATGATGGCAGACTTGTTTTACACAATAATACAAGTACATTTGGCATCGATAATTGGTCGGATTATAATTTTCCCGATGTGCCACATCGTCACTTTGCTGAACAGTTAACACGGATGGACGCTGAGGTATTCAAAAAATTAGTCGCACATCAATGTTTAGGCGCTGTGTGGTCAAGGCGCGACAAATCAAGGAGTCATGATGCAGCAACGGTTCTCGCAACAGTCAATCAATTCAATGCCGTATCACTACGTGTGATGTCGACAGTTTTATTGGATCCAGCAATGAAACCGCATGAGCGCGCCAGGATACTCGAAACATGGATAGATATTGCCCAAGAATTGAGAGTTCTCAAAAATTTTAGTAGTTTAAAGGCAATTGTTTCGGGGCTCCAGAGCAATCCCGTTTATAGACTAGAGAAATGTTGGCAATGTATGCCTAAAGATAAACACGAGGTATTTATAGAACTTGAGAGAATATTTTCTGAGGAAAATAATGCATGGACGCAGCGAGAATTATTGATAAAAGAGGGCACGGCTAAATTCGCTGATACAGCCGGCAGGAGTGACAGGCATTTACAAAAAATATTCCAAAAACAAAATACTCATGCAGGAGTAAGTATCCACAACTATTTCTCATTCTTTTGTTTCCCTTCAATTTTCTATTAAATAATGTTTCATTTCTAGAATATCAGCTATGGTACGATACCATACTTGGGAACTTTTCTTACCGACTTAACAATGATTGACACTGCAATACCCGATACAATAGCCGAAGGTTTGATTAATTTCGATAAACGTCGTAAAGAATTTGAGGTGCTTGCACGAATAAGGTTGCTTCAAGGGGCCGCGAATGCATATAATTTCAATCCAGATCCACTGTTTGATCGTTGGTTTCATTCACTTGTCATGTTGGACGATCGAGAAGCATACAAGCTCAGCTGTCAAATTGAATCACCGCCGCCAGGTAATACTCTGAATCATCGTAAAAAAAAACATCATCACGGACATCGTAAAAATGATTCATTGGCATCAACATCAAGTTCGAGTTCATCACAATTTTACTGTGATCTCGATTCTCTTCCAAGTTCGCCGCATAATTCTTTAGATCGTAGAATATCACCTTCACAACTGTCCAGCTCGTCTTCCACTTCATCTCTACCATCGTTAGACGTATCATTGGGATTGGGCGGCGGAGGTAGCGCTGGAAATCAAACCCGATTGGCATCATCGGTCGTTGTTGCCAATAATGGTGCAATCGCACACAATAGCACCGGATTACCGAGTCCGAGTCATTCGCACAAGAGCTCACCTGATTTTTATATAATAAAAGTGACTATGGAAAGCGATAGTGTTGAAACAGAAGGAGTTATACTATATAAATCAATAATGCTTTCTAATAATGAACGTACACCTCAGGTTATTAGAAATGCCATGTTGAAATTAGGAATCGAAGGTAATCCTGATCAATATACTCTTGCTCAGGTTTTACCCGATCGTGAAATGGTACTTCCGTGCTCGGCTAACGTTTATTATGCCGTCAATACCGCTCACAATCTTAACTTCATTTTGAGACCTCGACGGGACGTTAATGACTCCATTGTCGAGAGCCCGAGAGGCAAAGCCAATCGTAATGCCAAACGATGATAGAAATAACGAGAAATATTTCAACTATCGTGATATTTATTATTTTTCATGACAATTATTTGTGGAAGTTATCCAAAATTTATAATTTAATTTCTCACTGTCACTCAATACAGCAAGAGAATGCTGTAAATTTTCACAATATACACATAGATATGTAAAAATATACAATGGACTCGGAGAATTTTCAAACAAATATATCTTCGGATTAAGCCTCAGAATTGCATACTGCATGTATATAAACGTTTGAAAATTTTACACATCGACCAGTAGAGTGGTGCAGTTATGTCAAATGCGCATATCAATTATGATTTTTGTAAATAATTTCTTTGTGGTATGAAACTTTTCGCTGAAAGTTTGTCTACTGTATATTCACACCCTTCTTATTGAGTGTCACAAGAAAGAATTCATATATATATATATATATATATATATATATATATACATATGAATCAAAACAAAAAGTATAAAAAAGAATGGAACGAATTCTGTGATAACCGGAATCTCTATTAATTTGTTATTATTATTATTATTATTATTATTATTATTATTATTATTATTATTATTATTATTATTATTATTATTATTATTATTATTATTATTATTATTATTTTCAGTTAATGAGATCTACCGTGGAACTTAATGAAATATATAAGACAGACATTTTGTACTTATTACATTGTGGAAACATTGTCTACATTACATGTGAGTGTGTTTTTCTATTTCCCTTAACGCAATTTCATATTGTCCCATGCTTTTGTCATTTCTCAAACGGCATAGCAGTTAACATGTGATTGTATGCAGTGGCGAAGAAAAAATATCAGCTTAACCATGTCATATTTGGATTGAAATTACATTGCCCGATTTTCTAAGCTCATATCTGAATCTTATCAATCAGTTATCAGCAAAAGTACATGCGAATTAATATGGGGCCTATCAACTTGTTGTGGAGTAATGCGCTGTAGTGCACATAGCGTATGTAAGAATATGATTCTGCCAGCGGAAGAAAATGCCAAATCTGATATAAAGTGAAATCGCTTTATAACCCGTTGATGAGTGGACTTCCGGTCAGCCCTCGTTTGCCTCGCGATGTCCGGCACGCGAACCTGTTGATCGTTCCAGACTTATAGGTAAAGGTGAGTGTCAATTTTCATTACACCGTGCAATTGATTTTGTTTTTATGAAATATAAAAATTTGAAGCTGTCAATGACTATAACTGCCCGAATGCACATCTATTTCATCAATATTGAATACTCGATCATTTTGTTCATTAATTCATAAGTATGAGTGAGTAATTAGAGTGTTTGGTGAGAATGATATTCACTATTATAATTTTTTCACAAGTTCGAATTGTACAGAAAAGTTACGATAGCGAATCATCTATTTCAAAATATTTATTAGTCACCTTATCGACCGCTGCTTTTTAATTGGCGCTAGTGATAATAGTACGCGTATGGTCAGACGCGAATACCTAGAATATTGGCCACTAGGTGGCCCGTTCGCTGTGGCCACCACCCTTAAATTCAGTCACAAATCATCATCACGTTTCTCCATCCCGCACGCGCGAACTCGTATACAGGCAGGATAGCTTGTCGCAAGCTCACCAACGTTTTCAAGCAGTTGTAAACTTGCAGCCGGCCCGGTGAGGCGATGCGTTTCGAGATATCGTTTGTGCTCCTTGCGTCTTACGTTCGCGTGTTGCGACAATTCTGTCACGAAGAACAATTATCAAACGTGAAAGCACGGACATTTATTAATCAATTATGAGATAAGTGAGTGTATATAAATATGAATAATTGAATAATCATTCATTACGATATATCTATATATTTATACATCCATTTCGTTCCTTCATCAACATTCAATGTGTTAATTCATAAGTATAATTAAGTATCAACATTGAATAAGACCGCGACCTTGTGCTTGGCGTCTTCATTTTCATGAATCATTTAATCATTCATGTGAATCGATTTGTCCCAGCAGTATCCCAGACCTCCGTCTCGATCATTCTCCTCAACATTCCATATTATTCCAAAATTAATATGAATATGTGCAATTTCCCCAGGAATGAAACATCGATAGTATCTCATGATATCTTACGACAAAGTTATTCGGCATTTATTCTTTTATAGTTGATTTGGGAATTTTTAGGAGAAAAAACTGCGCCCTCGACACAATTTTTCCGCAATCCCGCATCGCGTGTCTCCAACAACACTTCATATGTATATATATTCATTTCTCCGTATATTTTTCCTTCGTGTCTATGGCAATCATCTATATATATATATATATATATATTATATACATGCATATATATGCGTGTAGTTGTTGAGGGTGAAATAGTGCCACACAATTCTGTTATCATTGGGTTGAAATAATCCAAATATTATTCAATGGAACGAGAGATGTTCTACTTGTAGCAATTCTCGAGTGTCAAGTGCATATACAACATTATTTTCAAGCATTGTCTATATCATTCATACTTATCGATAATGACAATTATTATTATTGTCTACAAGTAACATGATTTCTAATTAACTTGTTGATTTATTCATGTAGTACACACAATAATACGCACGCGCGCATACGCACATTAGTATTCTTTCACATTTCTTATTTGAGTGAGATACATTCAATTGGTCACCACTAAAAGTTCGTATGCCCTCAGCTGTAACCTCGTTACCGACTTTTATGCATATCCGTGCTCACACTTTTATATCAATAATCGAGATGAAAAGAACAAAGAAAATAAAGATGTAGAATAAACGTGTTCAGTAGAACTATATCCACTGAATGTAATTATTTGCCTCGATACCTTTAATTGATTAGCAACAAATAGCAATTGGAGAAATCACAGAATTCACTACTAATTTAATATCACATAAAATATAGTTGTCTTGTCACCATAATTGTGCAAGAAAACATATGATGATAAAAATTCCTACATCAACAAAACTCTAAATCATCAAATGGTACGTGAGGGGGAAAATAAAGCAAAAATGAAATGAAGCACTGGCACGTGTACACAGTGACAATTGACGGAGCTTGAGAATGGTTTTCAAACAGAAGAGGGGAAAATACACAAGGACAGAGTAGAGAAAGGAGATGTACCGAAACGACAGTCGATTCACTCAGTTGTGGGGACAACAAGAGTCGAACAATGAATACTAAAAGCTCCACCGATCGAATAATATCGATTTTCGAATGCATCATGTTCCCATGTCTGGAATCCACCAATGACCAACATACGGATGAATGAACACACGTTTATTTGTTAGCTATCACAAAGTGAGTTAGACATTGAAAACTGGCAGCCAACTATGTCGTTCAAGGTGAAAAAAAATATTTGTTTCATCTTTCATACATACGATGCCAATGATGATCACATAAAGCAATTGAAAATATGTTTATTTTCCGAAACCAGTGGAAAAACTCGGTTTAAGTCAGACTACAAAGAGAAACAGCCCAGTATTGACGTCGGCAAGCACAGTCGCTGGTTTCCCACCTTATTAATGATACAATGCAATTTATCAATAGGCAATATTGTACAATCACCATCCATTGTGTCGGCGAATTGAGCACAGTTAATTTTCTTCATGTGCGGAGTAAAAATATGAACGTATAAACAAAAGAACAATTTCGATAAAATCGAGTATACAAACAAATGAATAAGAAATACTATTTTTTCTTCATCTATCCAATTGCATATTATGTTCAGTTTCACAATATCCATCCTTTATATATTAATGAGTGGCGTGGTTCTGCGTAATACGATACTGATATAGAAGCTATTGTAAATGCACAGAAAAAACTGAGTGAATCAAATCAATATGTCCTACTTTCGCTCGTGAAAGAAGATGAACAATAGCCATTGAATTGAAGTAACTATCAACACATATGTCCTCCCGAATTAAAGTTTGTACATGGCTGTTATTGCATAGTGCTTTAATGTTATTCTCCGATGAGAAGGGACATCAGTTGTTTTACCTGCAAAAGTGTAACAGAAATAATATGAAACAAACATAGAGATATTACGGGTTAGTACTCGGAAGTTTGAGAAATATCGCTGCCGCAGTCATTTATACATTGTTTGCAAGAACTCATCTATACAACTACCTTCGATTCCAACACGCGATTCACCAAATCTTCATCCATATATGGACATAAATGATACAAATGCATAAGCATATCATGGTAATAAGTATATTTAATTGCCCAGATCGACCATCCACAATCGTTCACAACTACACTTCTACCGCCAGCTAATTCCCCTCACATCATCTTAATTGCAATTCAATCCAGATCTTTCTTTTATTTGATACTTTTCCATTCGACTTACAAGGTTCTCACACCCCAAAGGTTTCTATCACCAAATACTTTACAATCTATTTAGTATTTTCTGGTTCATTGTTATATCTTTCTATGAAAAATGTCAGTTTTGATAATTGGCTTTGTGAACGTTCATGATAATGCCCATGGACAAGACAATTTATGTGAGAAAAAATAGACAATTCACTCATATAAACTAATAAAGACATACTGAGATAATGCTGAAATGCAAAGTTGAACTTAGGTGAAATTGTATATGTAGCTGTGTATTCATATATAGATATATATGAGTTTATGAACGTTGCCCCACACTCTCCTTTTATCAGTCTATCGCTCTCATGTAGGAGGGTTGTATACGTCACACAAAGCAATACGAGGACATATATTGATGTGGAAGGTTGAAAGCAATATACATGAATGCTTGTCTTTGTATTTGAATTGTAAGCGCTTTGAGTTAGCGGCCAATTTGTCACCTCAACGTTCATATAATCGCCAAGTCATAGCGATGAATTCAAGTTATTTTATTATTATATAGTTTCGTGCTAATATCTTACCAATCAGAATACATTGAAGAATTTTTTTTTTGATAGTTATATATTGAACTAGCAGCCGATCATAACGTTCGTGAAGATCTTACAATATTCTGTATGTTTCATCAGAAATATTTTTTTTTTTCTGGTATGGTCAGTTACCTACACTCAAAATCATTTCCCATTATTCAATATTTTCATATACTCTTGTTCATCATCAAAGTTACAATAGCCATGATGACATACTTATATATATTCATATTTTTATATGAGTTTTCATTGGGTTCGAACGAATATAGGGAAAATTAAAGAAAAAACAAACGAACAAACAAACGGAAAAATCTGCCAATGGATGGATGAGTGAACAAAAAATATATATATATATATATATATGACGATATTGGAAAGTTATCACTAGACGCCCAGCTGAAGAATGAGAAAACGAAAGGAAGTCGTCCAATTACACCCCAGCCGCTATAAAGATTCCAATCTGAGATTCCTAGCTGTATTACAGTCACGGCAGGTTTCCATTGCCCTCCTGCTAAGCATGACAAAAGCTTGCTCACCCAATTTTACCAATTACTGCCCCAAATGTTATTCAAATGCGAAAGCAAATATAATTATTTGCAACATAGAATATAATATAATTATAATCGTATTGAATCTAATCGGATCTGTACTGTATCCAACCTATCTTATATTATGCGTTATACGTAACACATTATATTATTATCATAAAACCTTTGTCGTATATTTCAATATTAAATAAAATTCCAGAGAGTCAGTTGAACCCAATAAAGTTGGCTTGCGTTGCGAATATTCCACACGAGGCGTAGTAAATTGTAGGACCTGTGCCAAAAATGGTGCATGTGAATGATATTTATCCATATAAGTATAGATGATTCGAAGCTGCGAGTCAACTCTTCGTAAGTATCGTAACAGTGACCGCGCAACTGAGATTTAAGAATATACGAGAAATGGGCATGAATAAAAGCGAATATTCTACTCAGGCGGAAGTAATGAGTAGCACCACATTGCCAACAATTCCCAACGGAATCCCAACAAAAGAGCATTCAACTTCTCACGTTTATTATATTTATTTATTGGTTCAAATAGCAAAAAAATATAGCACTGAAATAAGTGAAATAATTTGTGTATGTATAAATGTTGATATAAGTCTTAAATAGACGATATTCTTCGCAGATTTTAACCGATTTATCTGGAAGAAAGGATGGCGAGTAGCACGGGAGATTATGGATCAGAATTACAAGAGCTCCAATGGGGCAGCAGTGGCACAGCATCTTCACATTTCTTGCGTAGCAGCACAAATTTTCTCCGAGGCGGTGGCAATAGTGGTATTACTGAAGGCAGTTATGAAGCAGAAGACTTCGATATAGCTAGTAGTAGTAGCAGCAGATCTCATCACAATGCTCAACAAAGAGATTATTACAGTCCACCTGGAACGAGTTATACAATTGTTGAGAGACCACCGAGTGCAACTTATCATCACTCGACTCATGCAACCCCTTACAGACATCGAGCAACCCACAATACTACGGGTGCAAGTGGTGCCATTTCACCTGAGCAGGTTCTCAAGTACGAGTTCTTCATATCAAATAAATAACATTGAAAAATTGTATGAGCGCATAATCAAACCAATATGTCACTATGTGTATTTTACTTACATTGTGAATTGTAGACTGTTTGGTAATGGTGTCGCGGAAAGACGGCAAAATGAACGTCGAACCCCAGCTTCAAGCCCCGCGAGTGTATCAGCTATGCGTAGCCCAAACACAATTGCTCAACCAGCAGGACAACCAATCCACAGTCCGCAATCGTCTGGTCCACAATCATTGAGTCTCCAAGAGCTCACTGTTAGGACAATTACTATGACGAGAGATCCACCGGATTCACATCACGGTTTTGGAATTTGCGTGAAAGGTGGCAAAGACGCAGGTAAGCTTCAATTTTAATTGAATCCAGTTGCTTATTCCTTATCATATTTCAATCCTCAACATAATCCATTCACATTATCTCCATTCGATCTATTCACCTATTTCTAAACATAAAAAAAAAACAATTGGACCTCATCATTGAGTGTTTCAATCCTTCAATTTCCATTCTATGTTTCATTTATTGATGCATTACTCGACGGAAAATATGTCTGAACGACTCCTTCAAATGACCCAATTTAATACAAAGAATTGTGCCAAATTGAGTTCAACTAGTTCTGTAGATAATGGGCTAATTAATGAATCGTACTACACGAAGGAGTCGATCAAACATTTTAATACATTATGAAGTGAGACGAGCAAGTTATTGTCACTTGTGAATATCTTTCTGTTTTCATCTCGCTATACTCAGAAGCACAGTCAGGTAAAACATAAACAAGTATCCATCGTCGAATTTATAAGAGAATGTATAATATATGCATAAATATATACATGTACACAATTCTGATAATCATATATAATTATAATGATAAAATCATTGATATTGTTTATTTTCAATTGATCGTAGATTATTATGTACCGTGATATCTTCATATTTTTTACTCTCAAATTAGTTATTCATACTTGTTTGATATTTTCAAGTCATTCATCTCATGCTATATGATACTTTACCCTTTGCTTTTCCATATCTTGTTCCATAACCCGCTAATTCTCATTCATCCATTCAATATGTTTAATTCATATGACTATACTCGTATATTCATATGGTGAAGTAATGTCAATTGGGGGTTGTTTGATTGTTGAGGCCGGGGAATATGCAAAAGACTTTTCCGTTCGTTCAAAATATCCACACATTTTATCAATCAACAGAGTCATTTTGTTTCCTTGAAAAAGTATTGTCCAATATTTCCAAATAGTCTTGATACAATAACTTGCATGAATACACTTGTGGTTAATCATAGATATACATTCTTATGCAAACATCGCAATATTATAAATATTTATTCTCAATTCAATTTTCTACAATATTCAATATGCACTCACATGATTGTGGGATTAATGAACTTATTGCCTACACTACTGATCACCTACATTCTTCAGCTTTGTTCAGCATCAGTTGTTATATTTTTCACAATCGGTTAATTGATTCTAATACGAAATAGATTAAACGGTCCAATTCCCATTCACCTCAAAATTCATTTGTATTTCATAATTATAGCTCGTCATTATCCTGTGTAGCTTTTCATATGCAGCATGTGAATAATATGTAAGATAAAAGAGGGTAGAAAGGCTGGGTGAAAAAAAATATGCATGCCAGTCAATAATAATATTGCACTAATCTCTCATTATTATTTCACGGTAAATATTCAGAATAATAATAGTGATTAATAAATATATTAAGCATTTAATTATTTTCTCTTGACTCTCGTTCGTGCTCCTTCTCACTTTATGTCTCAATTGTGTCCCTCATAGTGTCCTTGGAGTGTGTTTGAAGTGAGGAAATGAGGGATGAGGGAGTGAGGACAACGCGAACGAGAGGGCAATTAAAATGCACTCAAGAATCGAAAGTGAACGGTGCGCACAATAGTAAGCGAGTGCAAGAATACAGAAGAACAATGTCACGTAATTCTGATGAATTGTTCGCAGGCGGAGGTGTATATATTTCGCGGGTGGAAGAAGGCTCTGTGGCTGAAAAAGCTGGTCTAAGACCTGGTGACACGATACTTGAAGTGAATGGAACGCCATTTCGTGCTGTAACACACGAAGAAGCTCTCAAGGTGATATTTTCCCTTGTCTCCCTAATTATTATTGTCATTGTTCAATATTCAAAATTGTTTTGTTTATACATTTTTTGCTGCCAATCATTTCGAATCGATCAACATGAATTTTTGCATGATTAGTGACATTACAAGTAGAATTTTTTATTCAAAAATAATTTTACTTAACATGCAACCATATTCAATATATTCCAAAAGATAATCACGAACGTTAAACAATAATAATTAATTCACAATATATTATGTTTGTGTAAATTTTTTTTGTTGTTATGGAACGAAGTGACGACTCGACAACCTCTCATCACAGCTATTGAAAAACGAGTCGAAAATGAAAAAATTACGACACGCTGTTTATACTAGAACAACGTGGCTAGTAAACATAATCTGTGGAGAAATGTTTGAAGCAGCTACAAATCAGAATGGAATATACACGCTCTTGTCGTGAGATTCTTATAATGATTCATCAGACTTAGTTGGATGGAAAAGTAGGGCGTAGCAATGAAATTGAAAGCAGTATATAAAACGTAGATGACGTATTTGAATTTTAACCAATTCATTACAACAACGAAACTGATTAACCTTATGACAGACGTAAAAACTATCATTTTTTAATGAAATCGGTCTTTGCTAAATTTATAACGTATGTTATAAATACATACTATCAGCACTGTCCTTGATAAATTTTTGTTTATCCTAATCCCGTTCTTCTGTTTAGCAGAAGATGAGAGGAGAGAATTGGTGGTAAATGGAAGTCAAAGGAATCGAGTAAAATAGATACACTCAAGAGCGCAAGCTCAAGAGATTCCCACACATTGATCTCAAAATGAACACGATATTTCACATTTTTACATTATATTATGTATCATCCCACGAAATATATCTTGAAAATACGAAGACAAAATCGCATCCAGTAATTTTCATTCATCGTGATTTCATTACACAATTCAAATTCAATTGAGTGCTGCATGTCATGAAATGTATATTTCAGAAATGCTGTATAGACATCATTCAAGTGAATATTCACCAGACTGTTCTGTATAAATCATATTGATGTAGAAACTTGACATTTAACACTTCACACTCTAATCGCTCCTTTTTATATATAAAATTCATTTCACTGTAGTTATGATGAAAGATATTGGGTGACTAGAACAGTGAACAATATACAATCCAAAGAGTTGGCAGAAAGTCATATGTATATTCATATGCATTTATATATTATGAATGTATTCACATGAAAACAATTATGGGACCCAGAAAATTTCCCTCGCATCTTCATTTTGTTTTTTTTTTTTTTTTGTGTTTTCGAATTTTCACCGTAAATAAAAGTCATACTAAGGGGAAGAACACCGGGACTGAAGTCAGGTCAAGGATAGGTGAAATGTGACGTCACGGGCTACATTTAAAGATCGATATTTGTATGAGGACGCGAGTATGAGTGTGAGGGGGTGTATCGCGTCATCAATCGGAACCCTCGTGGCTTCTATATCGCTTCTCTCTATCAATAATATATCTCTATGTATTATATATTCTTACAGACGTCAACTGCTTATGGTTTGGCTTGGAAATTTCATTCTGAATATCATTTCATATTGGAATATATTGAACTAATATTATTTCTCTTTGTGCCTTATTTTTAGATGCTCAAATCATGTAGAACATTGAGTATGACAGTTCGAGGACCTGCATTAGATCCAAGATGCCGCGGTGGTCATCCGGTATGGACTGGATCTGGAAGACAGCAATCGTGCTCGTGGATGGATCGGCAAGGTCGACCAGCATCACCGCCTCCTCTTCATCCTCGTGACTCGCGTCATGGATCGCATACACGGAAAGTTGAGTTATGTATTGAACCTGGGCAATCGTTAGGACTGATGATTAGAGGTGGATTGGAGTATGGACTCGGTATTTACGTAACTGGTGTTGATAAAGACAGTGTCGCCGACCGTGCTGGTTTACTGGTCAGTTGAAAATTTATCTTAATTCAATACTGTCGTTATTTTATGCATATGAGTTATGTCAATGATTTGGATATGATATAGGTCGGCGATCAAATAATCGAAGCAAATGGGACGAATTTTGAAGAAGCAACGCATGATGAGGCAGTACAAATTTTGAAGACGAATAAACGGATGAGTTTGATCATAAGAGATGTTGGCAAAGTTCCTCACTCATGTACAACAACAAGTCGGCCAATTGTAATACCAAGTGCACGTTATCAAGAACACGATTCTCACTCAATTTTAGAAAGTCCAGGCAATCGTCCGTCAAGTCCGTGAGTACATCAACTTTTCATATAAATCATATGAAAAATCCTATGTAACATATAACTACGATGAAAGTGATTAATATGATTGAAAGCAGAAGCAATACAGGTGAATGGAAACAACGTGGTAGTCATCTAATATCTGCAGCGACTGCAACGATGGTCGAGGAGAAAGCACGAGTGGTTTTGGCACGAAGTGAACGTGCAGCATTATCACAACTTATTGCTGACTATCGAACTCGTCGTTTGGTAATCGAAGACCTTGTAGCCAGACTTGCTGACCTTCTTAATACCAATGAGAAGCTGACACTGCTCACGGAGTTGCGAGAACTCGTTGATAGTAAAGACAGAGCCGCCTTTGATGATCTCGTATATCGTCCAAGAGTATCAGTTACTCGAGTACGTTCATATTTATACAATCTTTTGTGTTATTCTTTTAAAATGAATACGATCTATATTAATTCCCTTATCTCCAATGTCTCTACTTACTTATTCATCTGAACTTTCTCAACTCCTACAGAGGAAAGGTGATCGAGCACAGTCCGATGTCATTGTTACGCC
The DNA here is from genome assembly GCA_030523085.1 of Meteorus colon. NCBI lineage: Eukaryota > Metazoa > Arthropoda > Insecta > Hymenoptera > Braconidae > Meteorus > Meteorus colon. Next base: position 38,410 of record JAPYZH010000260.1, read on the forward strand.
GTCTATTCACGATTCGCCGGTATGTTGATGGTAGCTTTTATGAACAGCATATAGAAATATCAGCCCGTAATTTTGCCATTTGCTTCGCATCGGTCATGAAAAACTATCGTATAGAAAATTAGATATTTTTCCTGGGCCTTCGTTACAATTGTTTTATCTATTCATCTGTCTGTCCGTCCGTCTGGCAACCTGTGCAATTTCAATTCATCATACATTCACACAAAAAAGAACCAAAAGGATATACAAACATATCACTGTCGGTGTAGATATTTTGTTTATGTTCGTGAAAAACTTGTCATTGCCTGTATATTGATGACAGCTATATCCATGTACCAAATATTTTTCTGTATGATTTCGATCAATAGCACTCGTTATCAACTGGTGAGGTGCGAGATTACGTATAATTTTATATCGACCCGACGTATTTAATTACTATATATTTCATCTTATCTTCGGTACAACAAAAATTATGATAAAAAGTAGACAGCATGAATACATTGGAATACACATTAGTCGAATGAAGTCTTATCTACATTCAAATTTTCTTCTGATACGTATTTTATTTTTATATGTTTTCACTGTGTCTTCACCCCCCTGAATCTAACTCGTGCTCTGTTCGTCACTCTCATGCCTTATCTTTCACTCACAGTTCGTGCTCTGATTGTTTGTTATTAATTTATGTTGCATGGGCTAGGAAAGAGGAGACATTATGCTGATATAATACATCAATAATACCTATCTTTCCATTTCCAAATTAACCAAAATCCATATTCTCTAGCACTCATCAACACCCGCCTATTCACTACTTGATTTTTATCTCATATGTCCCAGATAAACTCTTCATTATGCTGTCATAAATCTACACTCATGAAACGAAAAATAAGATATTAGTCTGGCATAAAAATGCTATATCTTATGGTCTCTTGCCGATTAGCTTTACCTGCCTGTAAAGCAAAAAATACAATATCATTGTTTTTTTTTATTACGTCCCATACTTGTCTCATCGAGTTCGCCTGAGCTTTGCTAACATGTTTTTTTATTTTTATTTTGTTTTTTTCTTATCGCCGCGCGTATATTTGTTGATAAATTATGTGAATGAAAGAGAGAATAAAACATTAAATAATTATATGTGAAACAGGAAGTCATTTTCGAAATTCCATACAGTCATTCCTAAGCACTTCTGTGCGGCTTTCCAATTAACAATATTGTCATGTTATCAAAAATGAAGCGCACTTTTGAAGCTCAGGCAAACTCAATGAATATAATGGACGAAAAATAATTTCAAGGAAGTTGACAAAATATGAGAAAAAATTGGAATAGAAGAAGCACGAGTGCAATATGAGAGGGTGCGTAAAGAAGTAGGCTAGAGAGTGCCTTTTATTCTGGATATCTCTGTGATTTGCCGCAGAGGGGCGTCACCGAACCAACGGGATCCATATCATGCTGTCGTCCCGGACGACTGGTGGATGTTGAGGGCGATCCACTCGGTGTAACTGGCCCACTGATGATGCAGGATAACCAGGAATACAGGTCACCAAGCGAGGACAGCGGTCTAGGTTCCGACATGCCCCGAACGAGGTCCAAAAAAAAAAAAAAAATAAACATAATTTCTCCGTCCGCGGTTTCTCATATTCATCATTGTAAAAATTATGATAAACAAAAAACACCAATTGATTATATCGGCGTGACAATAATCTTCATGAAAACCAGCGCGCACAAAAGCACGTTCAATACTCTTTCTGATTGAATCTGCTATTGTTATTAAGTGTATTTTCCAATCATAAATTCAAGGACTTCATACAGGTCTTACCGTCAATCTAATTCCTAAATCAATGATATAATTCAATCAATTTCATTGACAAAACAATGAAATATCGCAAGGATATAAGATACACGCGCGAGTTTCGAGAACATGGGCTATGAAATTAATTGAGGAATGAGTGACGGCACATGAGATTTGGAAATTTGTTGTTCTTGGGCTTACAGGCCGGATTGCAGACGTTCACAACACCGAGTCGCCACGTCTGATCTTACCCTCTCCAACGATGACGAGTGCGATCATCAGGTACTATCAAATGAAGAAAATTAATATTAAGTGAGGATAAATAAGTGAGGAAAAGAAAAAAAAAGAAGAAGAGACACAAATGGAGTTAGATTAATTTGGAAAGTCGTGCGGAAACTTAGGAATGCTTTATTTTTTTTATATGAATGCACATCGTGGGTTACGCATTCATACAAAAGCTTTCGATGAATTGATTGTAATGTTGAGGATTTTGCAGGATTATGATGACGGAATGGACAATGGTAGAGGTAGGAGGCACAGCTCACCTGGTGGTTCACGAGGAAATACCAAGGATTATTCATCTCATCTCCATCATCATCATCATCATCATCATCTTCATCCGGACAATTTGGTGAGATTAATTAATTTTATTTTTCGTCAGCACAATTCCACAAATGCTATAGAATAAAAAATATTTTATACTTAACACTATGTTCATTAGAATTTGTGAGATGTGCTATTGTTTAAATAGAATAAATATATAGATATCATAGCGTTTTTTTAGAAATCATTTGCGCATATACATTGAATAAAACATAATTAGTATGAGTTTTATCTATACATCATTATATATAAGTATAAGCATCATATTGTAGACTTGATAATACATAGAACAAATTTCTGAATCCGAAATCTTTGATAATACCGATAATACATGCGATCAATGATTGTTACAAACGAATTTTTAACGATATGTAATTTTACCTATCGAAATTATCGTGTGCAAAATAACGAATTCTCATGTGCCATATAAATCAGATAAACAATGTTCTCCTACTCGTTTCACATCAATATTTCTTCTATCATTTTATATCTCTCATGCACTTTGAAATAATCCATCCATAAGGAGTAAATTATTTCTATTTTATCATTGATTTCAATATTCATTTCGTGACTGTTGGGATTGTCTGAAGGGTTTTCACACTTCTTCAATCTTATCAATAAATTTTCAAGCAACCCATGAGAAAGAGCGTGTGTGAAACTTGGAGGTGAAACTGACGACTTTTCGCGATACGCTCCGACGCGTTCAATGTGGAAAGCGAGAGCTGATATATATTCTTGAACAACACCAACTTATCGTAATATACGACACGCTTCTTCAGCTGTAAGTGTGTGTGTTAACATGATATTTGGAGAGAAGTAACTAACTTCGGCTAAGTTCAATGAGGCAACACCGAAAAAATGTAATAGCCGAGAGGAAGAGTGACAGCGATATGTACCGTGTTGGTGCCATGTCTTCATAAATATGTAAACAAACATAGTAATTCAATATTGAATATATACAATCTTTCATTTTTTTAAAAGCATTGACAATGAAACGTCGTGAAAAACAGTATAATGATAGAAAATTATTTACAAATGATTGAGTTCAGCAACTTGTACAAAATGCGTACAAATATAGAGACGAAAATGTGATGAGAAAGTTGCATATGATGCAATTGAAAATTCATTGATCAATTTGAAATTTGGAGGTACAGTAGCGCATGTGAATCTGATGATTCCCATGATATGTCAAAGTTTGTCTTGTATAGCCTGTCGCAATTCCTCAGTCGCTTTGGCCACTTCTTGTGCTTGTCGCGTATGATGTGTGTCCACGCGTATAATACAATGTTGAACAGTTGAGTTCGATCGTCTTACGGAGTTACCATTGCCAAATTTTGGTCTTGGTATCTTCACACGTTGCACATCACTCAACCAAGATTCCATTGTAGCGATGATACTGATGATTTGTGATTTAACAGACCAGTTGATGATGACGTTGGTGGTATTGGTGGTGATGGTGGTGATGGTGGTGATGGTGGTGATGGTGGTGGTGTTGGTGGTGTTGGTGGTGATGGTGGTGGTGGTGGCGATAATGACGATGATGATAAAGAGATAGAGTAGTGGAAGTCACTAGGTCATTCTGTACCAAGCAGACAATTGATGCCTCTTCTATGTTTCTGTAATCATTTTTACAAATATTTCTCTTTATTGACAATCGATCTGAACGCATAAATCATTAAAGCTTGAAAAAATGCGATGAAATATTTCATTAGATGGCATCGGAAAAAGAAGAGTTGGACAATTGTTAGTCAATCTATATATTTATAATGAAACCAATTTGAAATATATATTTTTATGGTTCGAAAAATGGAACAAAACTCGATGAAGAGTGGGGGAGACAGAGGGCGGAGCAACATTAGGTACCGTATTAAATTGAATATACAGTTACCTTTACTGGTCCCATAAACCTCCGATTGTTTCCAAAGGATTTGTCCCAAATAATTGCAAAACCACAACCATCTAATACTCGATGAATATTTTAATCAACAAACAGGTATTCATTCTGAATGAATTTAACAGGTAGATTTATTTTATATGGGATTGATTCAAATGACAAAACTCGTTCTATATACAAAATTAAATGATTCAGTGAACTATGATAGATTATATAGTTATATGTCTCAACAAGAGAAACTCCTTGCTACGTGCAGTCGAATGGACACTCGTTAATTGACTCGAACAACAGTTGGAGACACGAATTCGCTCGTAACCTTTTTTTTTCTCTTCTCTGTAAATTTATATAACAAATCAATGAATTTCCTCCTGTTATCTGTGTTCACATACACTCGGATTTTCCCTTCCGTCAAGATTGAATTACGTGTGATGGTTGTAAACCAATTCAGATGGCGATCATTATTGAAATAGTCAAGTTAATATTGAAATGAATGTTACGCGTGCAGGTTGTGCGAGTATTCTGGCACTACTGACTCAGCCAAGTTACGGTGAAGTTTGGGTGATGGTGTTTTACCTGAGCGCCTTTCAGGTGAAAAGAGGACCGAGTATAGGAGGTATTGCTATTGTTTATGCGAGAAAAGGATGTATGGAATGGACACGACTTCTATACAGGAGAGATGGAAGAAATCGTTGCGCACTGTTGCCAAGTTTTCACGGGAGAACCGAAGAGAATGCAGGTTATTTGTACACGCACTCAAATCCATATAATACATACTCATTCATTTATCCAATCTATACCTACGGACTTGATAATGTTCGTAGTGGATGGATGACAGCGATCAAGTAATTGCAACAAATTCATCTCATTCACAGTTGGATTTTTGTATTGGAGAAACACTGAAAAAAAAAAAAAAAAAAAAAAAAAAAAAAAAAACAATGCCTAAAATAGAATGATTCTTTAATGGATAATTTACACAAAGACATAAAATAATTGAGTTGTTGTGAAATAGATTTTACACAATCATAGAAACAAGATGAATTATATTGTTCCTCAATATGTCAATGACATATAGCAACAGTGTAACCCACCTGAATATATATGTTAAATTTTCTTTCACTCATCGTATATTGAGATACGCTCATTTTTTCATTCATTCATTTATTCGTTGAGATGAATTTCACATGGCAAAATGAAAACAAGGATACATATGACAAAGAAGTTTGCAGGCATGAGACAAAATATGGAAAATTCTCCTCATATATGAGTATATCGAAAGATTATTCGAAAAGAGAATGAGTCGACGAGTGAAAGTTCTTGAATGTCACCAAATAGATGTGACACCTAGAGATTGGACTTTCATGTCAATTGAAATTCCAACCAATTATTATGCGTATTTATTCTATTATATAACTGTATATAAATGTGAACGATGCAAAAGTTATTGTGAACTTGCGCCCGCAACCATTCATCAGATGAAATTTTCATATTTAATCTTCTTGCGATTATTTTCTATATAAACTTAATGTTTCATCTTCATTTAAGTATTGATACCTATATTGTATCGAAATAACTAAGAGTGTTAAAACTAGGTGATGACAAATTTAATGGGGAATTTGTGATAATTCGCATGAATTTTTGTGTATATTTTTGTTTGGCGTGCTACGACCGCATCTTGTGATCAGGAAAGCGACGGCGGTTGTGAGGGTAGCGACGCCGAGATGATCGGTAACGGTCGCCGTGATCGGGATACTGAAGATGAGGACGAAGGCGGGGAGGAGAGGAGCTCGGAGGGTGGAGGTGGGGGAGGTTTCGGTGGTTGGCGATCACACCTACTCGGTGGTCTTACCCAGCGCGTCAAGTCCTGGTACTGGGGCGCCAGACCCCTCGTAAGTTCTCTTTAAAAAAGAAAAAAGAAATTAATAAAACGCAATTATGATTGTGTTGATGTATTTTTTTTTTTTTTTTTCCTTTTTCTCTATTTATTTTTGAGAAATGAAGGAACGAAAGAGACTGTTGCATAATTTCGTTCTGCCACACAAATATTTTTTCTTTTCATTCATCATTTTTTGTTATCTATTATTTATCGTTTTAAATATATTTTCATAATGGATAAACGGAATAAATGAATTAACGAAGCGCACTTCTTGCGGTTTAATGATGATAATGTTAATATACAGGAGTACGAATGGTCGAATGAAACGTGAAAGAGTCTACGCATTCATAAAGAATAGGATGAATTACTTTTTATGATGATTATTCGCATGAATTTATTTATCGAATAGAATTTTTCTCCACATAAGTATATGTTTCATGAAATACTTCATTGTTTATACTACGTATTGGTTCTAGATCTATTTTTACATAGACTAGTCGATAGCGTATACTTGCGTGTGTTTGTACTTTCTTGTTATTCTTTTCTTTTCTTTTGACACTTCCATTATTAATCTTTTCATAGATGTGAAATTGCACTCTATTTTAGTCCAATGTTGTTCTCTTCAAATTCTTGTATTGGATTTAAATAGACAATTTTTGAGCGAACAATCTTTCTTACTCTCTTCTAAAAGCACGAATTTCATAATTGTAAAAATATATTAAAATTAGATGTCTTGGCATGCACGTTCACAACTCACAAGTATATAAAAACATACATGTGTATGTATTCATACATATGTGTGTAGAGGATAGATATTTTTTCCGGTGATACAATTGGGAGCGAGGGAGGAAACTTTGAAGAGACAAATGAAATTGTCACAACGCGCGCACCGCCCACCGCATAACCATCTTCACTCAGTCACATTTCACTCAGGAACATTCCAATATGATTATATAATCGACATACTATTTGTTTAAAACAATAAAAATTGTTTTAGTGACTGAGAATCTATACTAAAATGCGCACACCACCACTCTCCGAGCACCAAACACCCTACCACCAATCAGCCTATCAGCAAGCATGTCTTCAATATTTCATATTATATTATATTACATTCATATTGAAATATTTCTTCCATATATTCTCTTCCAATGATATTTATTCACACAACGCAGCAAATGCTTGGGCCTGACCGGGACCTCATAGCTCTACCAGATATACTATGAAACTTGAAACACACAAACAATTGTTCATACAGCTATTTGACTATTTTTTTTGTCTGTTTTTTTTCTTTTTTTTTTTTTTTTCCATGATTTTGTACTATGCAGGAACTTGCGCACAAATTATCACGGAGTTATGATATGCAGGAAGCACAATTGTTAGAGGAAGGAGTAGCATCCGGCGGAGCTAGTGGAAATTCCGGGACTGGTGGACCACCTAGACGTCATCATAGTGTTCAACGACTGGCAAGAAGTGAATTAACAGAAAGGAGGGAAGAGGATGGTGCCCTGGTTGTTCCAGACCACCAAGGCAACCTCAGGATTACTGTTAAAAAAACCAAGTCCATCCTTGGAATAGCTATCGAAGGTGGAGCAAACACAAAACATCCACTGCCACGGATCATTAATTTAACCGTGAGGATAAATTGCAGTACAATTAATTGAAATCTACAAAGATTATGCAAAAATTAACTCATGGAATTTCCTCTTTCTTTCCCTTTTCTCTTCTCGATTTTCTTTTCTTCTTTTCTTCATTTATTTATTTATTTATTTATTTATTTATTCATTCATTTATTATATTATCTCTTCCAAATAATGAAATTGAAGGATAACGGGGCCGCTTATGAGGCAGGAGGTCTTGAAGTCGGACAATTGATTCTCGAAGTGGATGGACACAGAGTTGAAGGTGAATATTCATTTATTAAAATAATTGTCTGTCATGTGATAAATGTTTTGATATTGTCAATTTTCTCCTATTATTATTCATGTTCTCATTAACGCAGGACTGCATCATCAGGAAGTTGCAAGACTCATTGCCGAATCATATGCGCGTCGTGATCGAAGTGAAATTGAGTTTCTCGTTGTTGAAGCAAAAAAAAGTAATTTAGAGCCCAAGCCCACGGCCTTAATATTTTTGGAGGCGTAGCAAGAGTCTCCCACCTCCGAGCTGGAATCATCATAATTACGTGACTTATAATGAACCACAACATGGGAGGATGCAAATCCATTCACTTGCAGCATCACAAATACATTGTACGCAATGAAAGGGAGATTTTGTATCACAATTCAACGACATCTCGCAATATGTTTGATATACGTATATAATTATAGAATTAATGCGAGAAAGATGAAAATAGAATAAAGATGTCGTTGTTGGATTTTTTTTGAGTGCTGATATTTTTTTTAGTCGCATCCTTCTGTGCCTCAGCATGAGTTACAATTAAATGTCTGGCTTGCGATCGGTGGGGAAAGCTAACTACAGATACGGATGAAACAGGCTTTTTCATAGCCTGTTTTGATCGTCAATAGTGCCAATATGATGGCATTTTATTTGTTTGAGTGAAACAACTCGGCGACAGTTCATCCATCTATACTCACTAATTAATGAAATAAGTAGTAAGAATACCGAATATATAGGTGAGGGAAATGAATAAAAGGAAAAATCAAGAGAATGAATAGAAATAATAATTCAACGTAATATCGAGCAGAAACAGCAAGATTAAGTTCGTCATCTACGGTCGCCAATTGTGCCAAAGAACTTCGAAAACCTCATCATACATGAACAAATTATTCGAAGATAATACCAAAAATCGAAAAATGATATAATCGCTTAAAACGTCACAGTGCATGAAAGTTGGAGAAAAATAAAATGACCAAATGGTCAATCGTATTATTACTGTCGTGTGCTTTTGTTCTATCTCAATTGTTAACGTAATTGAATAAATTGAATATTGAAAACGAGAAAGATAAAGACTTATGTTTGAAGACTTGTTTGCTTTCATCCTCAAAAAAATATTAATAATAATATTAATAAATTGATGTATTTCAATAGATTATTACCAGAGACTTGGAAGATTTGTTGTAAAGGTAAAAAAGAAGAACATGGGTTCATACATGTTCCCCATTATATACACTTTGTATTATTTTTTTCTTCTCATTTTATCAACAGTTTTTATCGCAAAATATCACTCAGACTTAATGACCCATTGCTCATCACTGCTTTGATACAATGATGACGGTCCATCAATAAAAATATCATAAACAGATAAATAAAGAAACAAAATATTGGACAAAATGTATGGAATAAATATTTTTATAAGCAGATCATTGTGAGCGCAAGTGTAAATCAATCAATATTTCTGCTGAATTATCGGTCAATGCCTCACTGCTTCATGTCTTGTACATTGCTATAAGAATCGTGAATTATTTCGGAACATCGATATAAAAAGATATTGCATTAGTGGAAAATTTTTAATTGAACTAAACAGTGAGATCGATAATGATCAATGAAAACAATTTGATCAACTAACGCGTTTGAGAATGATCTTGGAATCGACGTCGTGGATTATATATATATATATATATACTTCAGATTGGCCACCAATTATGGACTTTACGAAATATTGCATTGAAACTGTGAGATTATTTATGCAAGTTTTTTATACAGCTGTTGATACATAACTCTCATATCATACAACCGATTGATTGAAATTGTATTGGATGCAATAGATAGACTAAAAAAGGAGAGTAAATTAGATTGTAGTCACATCAAATTCGATGAACATCAGATGAATATATAATATGATGATGATAATGACGACGTGATGGTTAGTCGATTGGTAACACAATGATAATTATGTGAGATAATAGTGTGTTTGTCAAAACCTACCCGAGCTATATTTGTCCTTGACCTAATCGGACTCAATTGACGTCAATTCATCCATCTCACTTCCATCATAAAGAAAATTTTTTTCTCATTTACTTTGATTTTAAAGTAAACTTCATAACGTATATATTGAATTGTTTGGAACAATATACAAGTTGTGAATAAATAAAAATGTATTATTCACTGATACCTCACGAGACTCTGAATGAATATAAAAGTGCATTACTTTTCAATGAACCCTATCAGAAATATCTTGATTGCCGTTCCGAACATTAAAATGTCTCGTCTGCGCATTTTCCTTGTCATGGCAGTATTGGTTGCTGGTCAGTAACACGTGAAATTCAATCTGTGTTAAATTGAAACTGTATTATTCAACAATCACCTTATTCATTGCAATCATCATTTTACAGCTATTGCCACATCCAATGCATCTGGTTCTTCATCGAATGCAGAAGCCGCTAGTTCAAGCAGTAGCTCAAGTAGGTCGGGTATTGATAATGGTAACTGTGACGATGGAGACATCGATAGTGATGCCAGCGCTTCCAGCGAAGCTAATGCTTCCAGCAGCTCCGATAATGCTAGCAGTACCAGCGGTGAAAATGATGACCACAGCTTGTGGATTCATCATGGTGACCATCACAATGACCACCACGGCGCTTGGGGTGATAATGGTAACCACCGTGGTTGGATTGATCACGATAGCCACCACCATGATGCGGGGAGCGATAGCGATGCCAGCAGCAGTAGCCAAGCTGACAGCAGCGATTTCATGGAGGGTCTCGGCTACGAAAAATTCTTACCCAGTGCGATGACAAAAAAACTTGGTTTCATCCATGGCCTCTTCTAAGAGTTTGAATTGAAACAGGTTCAATAACCACACAAAATTTCTCTTTCATTTCTTAGTTACTTATGTTATCCTGTCTTCCAGCACCGTTAATTCTCTCATGTAATACAACTTCCGAATGATAACAAATAAATATATATGAAATATATCTCGTAGTTCTTCATACAGATCATTATTTTTTGTCTTTTTTTTGCGATCATGAGAAACAAAATGAACACATTACACATGTGCACGTATATACACACACATCACGAGATGAAATTCATTAAATTTATCATGCATGCAAACATTATTGGACATTTATCGGAAAAAAACCACCGTATATAATATTGAAGAAAAATACAAAAAGCATTGGAACGAAATAAGAAGAAGAACTGCGACAAATTCTGACAAGTCATCGACATTGTCATTTCAACAAGACAGATATATATTTCCGTATGTATTTATCGCATGCAAATGGTATATAATAATCTACAAAACAAACAAAAGACACGTCTACTCTCTGAAGGTACGTCATCGTCTAAATTTCCACTTCTAACACTAAAACAGCCAACGTGATCGATAGTGATGATACATAGCATATAATTACAGATAGCATTAAATATTATTTTCCTCCCGGGAAAATATTGCGGAAGCAATTATAGAGTATCGTATCGTTCGTAACGCATCGGTAATTATTAATTGTTTTATTGATGCGTCAAACCATTCTGAATATTCCTTCATTAAATATTCCAGTTGCTTCATTTCTCACGGAGACACAAAATCCCACATTTAATTTGTGATAAAATACATATTCGCATTTACATTAGACATTTGCTTTCAGATAAAATACACGCGAAGAGGTAATATCGACATATTTGTGCAGAACGTAAGATAATGACGAAAGTTGTTCTTCCGGGTAGTTTTATTATATTCCAAGTGATTGGCTTCTGGAAACCAATCCACTGGGTTTCGCCATGGCTCGACTACCTCTACAAAACTTACACATTCATTGCATTCTTCTTCATATATTCATTCTCAATAACCGGAATCATAGGACTAGTTCACTCTAATAATAACATTGTGGACACGACTAACGATTGCTTTGTCTTACTATCTATAATTGTAATTTGTGGCAAAACTGCAAATGTTGTGAAATGTCGAAAAAAAATAATTTTGATAATAGAAACATTTACAAACGATCCTTGTGCACCAAGAAACAAAGAAGAGGAAGCTATACAAGAGAGTGTCGATCACTTTATTTGGTGAGTATGAATTGATAAAGTTATTTCTATTATAATTTGTAGTTTTTTTTATTGTTGAATTTCCAAAATATATGTGAGATATACGCGCGTGATTTTAATAAATTTCAAGGATTAACACACTTATCTATGGCGGCCTAACTGAAGTCACTGTCTTCATGATTACGATTGGAACTCTCTTTCAAGACATACCAATGGGAACACTTCCATACAATACCTACATACCGTGGGATTATTCACATGGTTTCATGTATTGGTTCGCATACGGTTATCAGATAATTAGTGTTATACTATCAGCAAATGCGGATATCGGCTATGATACTCTGGTGCCGGGTATGATAATGCAAATTTGCGCAAAACTACACATCCTCAACTACCGCCTGACGAACTTATCAAATCAGTTGGAACAAAGTACATCAATTGATCATAATTATTATGAATCAGACGTCGCCAGACTAAAAAAGGAAAAGCTAATAGTAGCAGATTGTGTCAAGTATCATATTCTTATATTCAAGCTGAGTTTACATTATTCGTATTTTCATTATCTTTCACAGCTATGTGTCTTTATACACCGTGCAGACCCACAGTAATTTTATTCTTTTGTTTATCGAATTTTATACAGACTTTCCGAGCTGATAAATTCGACATTCTCATTCATAATTTTTATACAATGTTCCATCAGTACAATAGTACTGTGTGTGAGTGTATATGTCGTCGCGAACATTGAATTTTTTTCGAGTAAATGCACTGGCATTTTACTCTATCTTTGCTGCATGCTGATGGAAATATTTATTTTATATGCTGCTGGTAATGAAGTGACTTTTGTGGTAAGAAAAATAAATTCAAGACATCATGTGATAACACCCAATAACATACATATTCTTTCATATGAATATATGAAGGAAACTGGTGATAGTATTGTTGTTCATGATCCAACCGCATAATTTTCCAGAGTGAGACCGTGAGCGCTGCCATTTATGAAACGAACTGGACAAATTTGCATATATCGACAGTAAATAGTTTGATCATCATGATGCGCCGAGCACTCCGACAAATTGTATTCACCAGCGGATTCCTCGTCACACTATCGCACGATTCATTCAAAAGTGTTAGTGAATCAGCTTCTTCCACCTCATGGAGTCTTACATAACATTGATATGTTTCTTACAGCTTATGAAAATATCTTACTCCACTTTCAACCTTCTCCAACGGACATCATAGAATTATCCCTAACGAATGGCGGACTGATTGCAAACTAAACTTAAACGCGCGTACTTGTCAAGTTAGAAGTTATGATGAAAATATATCTTAGATGTAAACGGTATCATTCCGATCACCTTCATTGGCCAGTAATCAGATAACATATCTATAGGAGATAACAAATCTCGAAATGCAAAATTTCACAGTACGGGAAAGCACCATATTATAACCTGGTAAAACATATCAGTAAAATTATTCACCTTTATATGCCGATGATACTCAGCTTATCATCACAAGTCTCAACTACCCAAGGGCATATAGTCTAAAATGTATGGCAAGATGTTGCAACTTCCAAAGGTATATTTCATACCTTAAATACCTTATTTTTCAACGACTACACAAAAATGGTCACAGTTATTTTGATCAATCTGTATTGGTGTATGGTTCGGCTTGTAACAAAAAGTAACACACCCATCTTGTATAAAATTCCACTTCTCACATCATCGGCATCGTGTGTTTCGTTGATACGATACCATCGTTGAGAGCTTACTACTTTTAAGCTTACTACTTAATAGCACTACTTGATTATAGAAATAATTAAATAGCTAGTCATATATATAATCCCATAATATATATATTTCATTTAAACCGCATTTTTTGTCAATTTCTAAATACCAATGACCGTGTATAATATAGTCATTCATATACATACAGAAATCTATTATTGGTAGTAACTCATCACTACTAACGTCGTTCAATTAACAGGTTTTCCTGTGAACCAGAGTCCAAATGTTTTAAATTTCATCCGATTTTTCGATTTGATGACGCTGTCTGACAAATTTTTTCATCAACTAAAAGTCTGATTTTACGGCAATTTCACGCCATCTAACAGATTTTCTCGGAAACCGGAATAATTATTTACCTTATTTCCAAATACTTGTGATAAAATTTTTGATAAACAATGGCGTCATACATGGTGAAATCCAAACTAGTCGTGTCCATGATTGGTCAAATATTCGTACAATACATATTTACTCTACAAACGAACTTGCGCGCGCAACACAACTTAGTACCATCTATACTACTCAATCTTTTACGAATACAATGTAAATGTATATTTATATATTGGTGTATAAGATGGGATGTGCGCGCGCTATGAAACAACGCCATTTTGTACACCACATGACCTCGTTGCCGTGTCCCGTGACCACCTCACGTGAATTTTGACAAATTCAAACGTTTTTTTTTTACGAAAAAATGGATATCTTGGAGCAACATCTTGAAGAGCAGGACGTAAGGTAACTTTTCATCGATAAATTCAATAATTCATTATCTGTTATTCCATTGTGACACTCAACACTTGGGTGTTTGTCAAGGTCAACACTGAATAGAGCACATCACACATTTTACTTCTTATAGAATTACGGAGTGTTCAGCCACACTTTCCTCATACAGCAAAATTCAATCTCGTCATAAAAATTGAAAGCTTCTGTCTTCTGTTGTATCAAGCGGATAGTGTCATCTAATTGAATTTTGCATGTTGCAGTGGGGCTTCAGCCAAGGATGACGATGGCACAAGCATAGTCATAGAAGAGACTGAAATTGTTGATTGTGATGGTAAGATTTCCTTATCACCTCCTATTCCGTATAACGTAATATGCCTGCGCCAAACATGTTATGTCTCCAGTCCTTCCCTTCTCCCTTTTCATATCGTTGTTATATACCTATATATATGTATATGTATATATATATATATATATATATATATATGATATAATGGAATGACTGCCATTGATGTTTGTTTCATCCTTGATGAAGCATTTGATCCACTTTCAGGTGATGCTGTAGCGGATGATGGACTTCGATATCAAGAAGCGTTAGCTTACAGAGTAATTCAAGTCAATGGTAATGCTGTGAGCAATGATATTGAGTTGCCAGTAGCCCAACAAAGTAGCAACGCAGTTCAGGTACTCACTTCACCAATAAATGGGCAGTTCTATGTAATTGGGAATGCTAATGATGTATTTAGTACGTCACAAACGTCAAGATCGCTCGCACCGCGGACAGCGACACTACAAATCGAAACTCCAAGAAATTCAACACCTGGTCTAAAGAAGGTTCTAAGTTCAATTGCACTCATTTTATATGGCAATACTATGATTCCCAATGACATAATAACTGTGAAATATATTCATTACTAATCTGATGAAATAGCGCGATGATAGAAGACGAGCAACCCATAACGAAGTTGAACGTCGACGCAGAGATAAAATTAATAATTGGATCGCAAAACTCGGGAAAATTATTCCCGAATGTAATAATACGAGTACCAGCAATAATGGAAGTGGAAGTAGCGGTGAGGGCAAAGCAAATTATGAGACGCAGGTTATTCATAAACATATTTCTTATTTTTTTGCTTTTAATCGAACCATTATTAATCTACTGATTCGTAATTGTAGAGCAAAGGTGGAATTTTAGCAAAAGCTTGTGAATACATAACTGAATTGCGGACAGCAAATCAAGGATTAGGACAGTGCTTACGGGACAATGAAAAGTTACGACAGGAAGTAACAGCCCTGAAACAACTTGTGACACAACTGAAGCGTGAAAATGTTCAATTGAGATCGGGTGTCGTTAATGTTGTAACTAATACGGATATAGCTTCTTAATTGCCTACGAAATTTGCCTCTGACGATTTTGCCCTGTAAATATCCATGAATAGTGATAATTGAGTTGAAAGAGGCGGAAGAAAAAATGAAAAACCAGCGAGCATATTATCGTTATTTTGCAAAAATATCTGTGTATGCATGAAATGAATCAATGTCTATTATTTCAAATCAAGCCATTGAATAATGTATGGTATGATTCTTATATGAAGATCCGGTAAGTGAGATAAGGCTGTGAATAACGAATCTTACTTTCTGGGTCTTTTGATAATGTTAAGAGATATTGATTATATTCTAGACAGTATGCTGAATTAATTGAATTCGCAGATGGAAAGAATGATATACAGAGATTCATTTGATTTAATGCATTGAAGATACCACGGACAAATGTATTATAATATAAAGAATGTTACAAGCCATACTAATGTATATAGATGAATGTAACAATTTTAACAAAAATGTTATCTTTTTTATTCCATATACAATTCATTGAATTTAAGGCAGGAATCGCTGGAATACAACGGAATATCTCCACATTGTAATATATCGTTGATGTATATATAGCAGGGTTAATGTTATATCATTATTAAAGATGGAATTCACGATATGTATCACTTATCACAGTTTTCTATTCTATTTTTCCAATATATATCAGGTATTGGAGCGATGAAAAATTGAGAATTGGAAAAGGGCAAAAAATCTCGAGAAATTTATTCCGAAAATTTTGTGCATAATTTTTTATTCACTTTCTTTTTTACATATCATACAAGGAAAACAATACAGTAGAGTTCTTGTGGCAATCATTCAACCGCACGTAGGATTTTTACCCTTCGTCTGATTAGATCTCTATTGATATATTTCTTTTCTCGTTCGCTTATATCCACAATGATAAATGATTCAGCACCTCATTGCTTTTAAACATACCTTATGCACTCTCCAGGATCGAAATAATTATCCGACCTGTACCATCAATGCCCCAACGTTAATATGAAGCTTCCTTTGATTTAATATTTCAACATCGATGTACTTTTATTTTGTAATATGTTAACATAGGCATATAGTACAATAGCTAATACTTGATAATTCAATAGACCAAAATTTTTTTTCCTTCTCAAATTGCCGTACCGCTCAATTATTATTAACCTCATGTAATTCCCGCATCATGATCGAAAACAATGAATCAACTCGTATTGATCTGTTACGCGCTATTCGCGTACTTATATATACTTCTTTCATTCCTTCATCTGATTCATTTAGCTGTTTTGCCAATGAACGAAAATGTTTCTCCATATGTTTACGGTTTCAACTTAATTGCAAATTCAGTTACTTTCAAAGTATCAATAATACTAGCCACCGATTCAACATGTTTCATTTTTTCAGGGTTGCCGAATCTGAATATCTGTTCTGTAGTGCGTTTAGGGACGTCCCCCCTTTTTCCCTGTCGTAAAATCAAAAAAAAAAATTATGTTCCCCAAGCATTGAATTTTTCCATCTTCAATGGTATATACATTTTTCGCAATACCCCACCGAATTATTAGTTTTAGACAATGAGGAAAGAATGAGGTTTTTGATCCACATAGTCATAGATTGTGAATATGTACAATTTTATTGATTTTCCTGTGGGAGTAGGACGAGATTTAGAACTCATTCTACTCTGATAATTTTGAAAAAGTTTCCGTGATGACCAATGGCGAGATTTGATATCCGGATATCGTATTTGAATTCTGAGATTGGTGTGTGATAACTCACCCGATTATTATTCTGCTTGGATACTGGAACGAACGACCCTAAATAGCTGTCATTTTTTGAAGCGATCGACTGAATAAAAGGCTACGTGTATGGGTATCACGATACAGAGTTAATCTTCTAAGTTCCGGAATGCTTGCTGAATATCTTCGTGTAGCTGATCAAAGTCCGTTCTAATTTTTGCTTCACCATCTTTAACAGGATCCTGAATTATTGAAAAAAAATTTTATGATAATAAGTATGAACAGAAAACGCGTGAGTATTGACGATAATATACCTTAAATTTCATGGAACTCAATTGATATAGGATATTGCCCATGCTGTCGCGGATTACATTCCAGGTAATTTTATGGTCAGATTGGGCTGTCGACTCCACAGCGTGTCTAGCCATATCATAAAATGCAATCATATTGCGCAGCATACCGACAGTTTTATAAAATGGGCAAAAACGATCATACGGCGAGTAACTATAAACATACGAATTTAATATGCGACAATTAAAAATAGAGAACGTTAAATATTGAGATTCTGCAACTCACCTATTTTGTTGTAAAAAGTCATCCTTCAACAATTTGGCAACTTCGAGTGTTATTTTGTCAGTTTCAGCAAGGGAAGCTTTACCAACCAATTGTACAATTTCAGATAGATCTTCCTCTTCCTGCAGTATCTCCTTCACTTTGGTACGAAGTGGCACAAACTCTTGAAAGTTCTTGTCATAAAAATCGTCAAGAGCACGTAGATATTTGCTATATGATATTAACCAATTGATTGAAGGAAAATGCTTTCGCTGAGCAAGTTTCTTATCGAGACCCCAGAACACCTGGACAATACCCAATGTGGCGCTGGTCACGGGATCAGAAAAGTCACCACCAGGTGGTGAGACAGCACCGACAATACTGACTGATCCTTCACGATCCGGATTACCTAAACATTTTACTCTGAAATAGAAGAGTATCGAATGAACTCAATATTATGATTAACAACATGTTGGTGACCAGTATTTATATAATAAGAGAATAATTAATGAAATTAACCTTCCAGCGCGTTCATAAAAACTGGCAAGTCTAGCACCGAGATAAGCCGGATAACCCGAATCAGCAGGCATTTCAGCCAACCGACCGGAAATTTCACGAAGTGCTTCTGCCCAACGCGACGTTGAGTCCGCCATCATTGAAACATTGTAACCCATATCACGAAAATATTCAGACAGCGTAATACCAGTATAGATTGAAGCTTCACGAGCGGCCACAGGCATATTCGATGTATTAGCAACTAAAGCAGTACGCTTCATGATTGACTCAGTGACTCCTTCAATTTCCACTGTTAATTCAGGGAAGTCACGTAGTACTTCCGACATTTCATTACCGCGCTCTCCGCATCCGACGTAAATAATGACATCTGAATTGGAATATTTTGACAAAGCTTGAGATATAACGGTTTTTCCACAACCAAAAGCCCCAGGGATAGCTGTTGTGCCACCTTGTACACACGGAAACAATGAATCGAGTACACGTTGGCCAGTTAGGAGAGGATGGTTTGCTGGAAGTTTTTCTGTAACTGGACG
This sequence comes from Meteorus colon, assembly GCA_030523085.1. NCBI lineage: Eukaryota > Metazoa > Arthropoda > Insecta > Hymenoptera > Braconidae > Meteorus > Meteorus colon. The sequence continues at coordinate 57,709 of JAPYZH010000260.1, forward strand.
TGGTTGGCGAACTGGCCAAACTTGTAACATGGTAAATTTATTACGTTCGCCATCAAATTCTGTTTCCAAAATCACATCATCCACCGTGTAATTTCCAGCCGGTGCAATATACGTCACTGTTCCTTTACTCTTTGGCGGTACAATCATTTTATGTTTAACCAAAGTATTTTCGTGTACAATACCATATATATCACCACCTGTAATATGGCTGCCAGTCTTAATGTTCATCGGATTAAATTCCCAGGAAATTGAACGCGATAATGCAGGTGTATTAACACCTTTTGGTATGTAAATGGAGCCAGTGAGTTCATGAATATCTTTCAACGGACGTTGAATACCATCGAAAATGCTCCCTAGAATTCCAGGTCCCAATTCAACAGACAGTGGTTTTCCAGTTCGTAGTACGGGATCACCTACAGTTACACCGCTCGTTTCTTCATATACTTGAATTGTTGCCATATCGCCTTCTAAACGGATAATTTCACCAACAAGTTCATAATACCCAACGCGTACTAGTTCGTACATGGCAGCTCCAGACATTTTTTCAGCCGTAACCACTGTTACAATAAAAAAAGAAACACCATAAAATTTTCTTTTCATCTTTCATTATATCATTAGTTTGAAGATATTAATAATGAAAATGAATTCATTACCAGGTCCCGATACTGCATAAACATATCCAAATTTCCCTTCTCGGTGCTCATTGACAATTTTTGGAAGACCGCGGCTCGCCATTTTCTTTGGATATAATTTACTAGATACAAAAATTAATTAATTACAAATATTATAGTTATATTATTTACCATAATTATTGACTAATTGCAGTAAAAAAACATATGAATTATTGTATTGTTAGAAAATTCGAATGAGTATACGTAACTCTCATTGCTCATTTATTCATTATTATTGTCAAATGATCACACAACTACCTGAATAAATAGCCGTGATAAAAAAGAAAATGTAAATTTGATATTTATAGGAATCGGGAGCACGGAAACTCAGCGGAGAAAATGGAATGCTAGATAATGAGATGGAATGAGAAATAACGCTGTCCTCTGAGTTGTACCCTCGTGCGTTCACGTGAGCAATTTAAAAAGTAGGCGTAGTCCTCAGAGTGCGCCAGTAGTGTCCTCCATACATTTTACTCTGTCTATCTAACACATAGGCAGTATAGATGGTAATTAAAATTTTGGCAATACAGACGCATGTAAACAGAAAAAAAGTCGTAATATTTTGCTCAAATAATCGAAATGAGTAAATGACAAATTATATTGATACATCGCAGCTTTTACGAATATATGAGTCATTCGATATTTATTTTATAAGAATGAAAGGAGTAGAAAAAAAAAGCAATTCAATAGTATATGCGATGGCGCACCGACTTTGTACTGTTCGATCAATAGCCGCGAACTCACCACTCATTCAATTTATTTCCATTATATATATATATATATGTATATATGTGATTATGGTGTATTATTTCGATATATTAATAGTTTTAATGTTAGTGAGAGAAAAAATTGTTGAAACAGACATTAAAAAAGTTAAAGTTAAATGACCAACCTCCTGGTATAATAATTCCACCTATGCAACTAGTTAAGCCTCAACTCTTGTCACCACTTGCCACTATCACAAGACAAGTCAGCTGACTCTGGGCAGCTCGCTCTGGGCTGCCAACACACACTTGACACACTCACAATTTAATATTCCTCCTTCTTTTACCAATTCGTTCCAATTCTCAATGCGCGTTATATTCGTATGCATCTCGATTTTGGTGTCGGTATAGTTTGGTACAGTCTGGTACAGTTTGTTATGATTCAATTATGTTTTGTCGCCCAATGTAAGCGACAATTTGAGTTTGTATAATATTTAAGTGATACTGGCACCATCTTTCACACGAATAGGAAACGTACCACGAAATCAGCCCCCGTCAAAACCACTGAACATAGCGGAGTCAACCAATTAGTGCAACAATTAAAATTTTCGAAATTTAAATCGCATTTCAAATGAGTGTTGTATGCCATGCGCAATTTTCAACTTCTACGTGATGACAATTTTACTTTCCTTGATATTTCATATGTATATATATAACAGAATATGAAAAAAATATATATACTGCAAAATAGCGTATGGAGTAAGGAAAGATATGAATGTTTACGCATAAATAGGTGTGATTATTGATAACAAATAGCAATGTTTCGGTTAAACAAAAATTTATCCGAATTTTCGCCATGTGGAAGACACTTGGCGTGTGCGTTGCAGCGGGAATTAATTGTCCGCGACAGTGAATCTTTAGATATCACTCAGTCGTTCATGTTTGATGACACAATAGAGGTTATGTCTATGATAATATTGAATTGAGAATAAATAATGAATGAATGAACGACAAAGTGACTCTGTTAACAACCATATGCTCCTCATTATATTGTTTATAGTTAATTGGATGGTCACCGAATGGACAATACGTCTTTTGCGCTTCTACAAAGAAGGCTATCATACAAATTTTTTCCCCCCAACATCCGCAATGGAAATGCGAATTTACAGGAGGAAGCGCCAATTTCGACAAAATTATCTGGTCACCTGACAGCAAATCTCTCCTCATCATTTCGGATTTAAAAGTCATTGTTATTAGAAAAAAAAAAAAACAAAACAAAACAAAACGCAAAACATTCACTGGAGATAATGTTGCGATACAACCAAGATAAAGTATAACTTTGTCTGAAAATACATTTTTCGCATTTTTCTAGATCTACATTTCAATTTGGACATTGGCCGATCAAAATATTCTAAATATTTGGAATTTGAAATCATCAGTCTCAAATATTGCTGTGAATGAATTGAGGGAAAAAGTGGCAGTAATTGTTTGCATTGATGGAGCGGACAGTGTTGAAATATATAAAATCGAGAGTTGGGAATTGTCCAGGGTAAGAAATCAATTACTAAAATCGTCCAAAAATTTGATCATCTTTATTGAATATCAATTTCATGAATTTTCACGGCATAATCTAAGCTACAACTGGCTAATTGAAAGATTCCACTTTTTGGCATAGGTCTGAATGCCAGCTTCCTTACAGTTTTATGATGTGCCTGCGAAGTATCTAGTCTATGACAGTTCATCCATGTAACACTGGCGTTATTGAATCGTATTTTCTGAATTTCAATAATTCCGTCATCAAAACCAATTGCTAAAACATACGTATCTTCGAGTAAAAACTCTGATGCAAAAGCTAGCGCAGTAATGGATACGTCTTTCACTACCAAACTCGTGACCAATTTCGTATCGTAAGCATTTGGTTGATTATTAACCATCCATATGCCAATTTTTCCGTCTCTCGACCCGGTCGCGAAATATTTAGAATCGTGAGTCCACGCACAACACCAAATGATTCGTGTGTGTAGCGGATTTTCTTTTGAGCTCATTCCAACTAATTCGTACTTCAGATTCTCTGTGCTACTCTCTGCAATGCACTGATATAAGGCCCATCGTCTATCTCTAGAGACTGTCACCAATGATTTGTCATCAGGAGAGAAGGCCATTTGCGTAACAGTCAATCTGTGACCCGGTAACTTTTGTATTTGTGCCCAGTTTTTGGTACTCCAAAGAATAATCGACGAGTGTTCTACACAAGTTGATTTTGATGCAGTAGCCAAAAATTTTCCGTCGTGTCTCGCAGACATGGCAAAAATTTCATAACCGTGACCATAAAGCTTTTCTGATTCAGGCCAAAGGGTGTGACGAATAATTTCCTCTTCAGTCGGTGGAACATTGCATTGTACTTGCTTCTGAAAGAAATACTCTTTCATTTCATTGCAATGATCAGTCTTGTTTGTGAGTCCAAGTGCAGGAACTGAAGCGTTGTCTGTGATCTCCCTTGGATTCGTCCATACGTCACTGACTAGTGATTGGACAAAATATTTCGGTGCTTCAAAAATCCTTACAACTTTCTCATCAGCGCCAGAGGCAAACATTGTACTGGATAGCAGCGCAAGACAATTGATATCATATCCATGAATTTGAGGTCGGGCAATTTCATGCCACACTTCATTAACTTTCCCCGCGACTTCTCGCCAGGGCACATGAATGCGCGTAGTTTTATCAGCACTTGTTGTCATCAAATATTCCCCCCGGGGATCCCAAACCAAATCAGTGACATCGCCAAAATGTCCACTGGGCGCAGTTCGCGGAAACCAATTTTTTGATTCCTCCTCATACATCCACATGTGGAATGTTCCTTGATATCCATGAGCTATAACACTAGATCCATCATTATTAAACTTGCAGCCATAGTATCCAATAGCGTTACCACCAACTTTTCCCATTCTCACAGTTTCAACCCAAATTCCATTTACATTCGGTTCCCATATAATCATTGTCGTGTCCAAAGCGGTAGAAAGAAGTCTGAGCGGTCTTTTGCACTCTCTATTATTATCAAGAGTTGTTGGACACCAATGAACACCATTGACCCAATGCTCATGTCCACTTAGAACTGATTCAATGGAAATTCCATAACAATTATCGTTAACCATGAATCGATTCATTCCCTCATCAGCAGTTTTTTCACTGTCTGTTAGAAAAATTATTTTCCACAAACGAATTGTTCCATCTTGTGAGCCACTGGCTAATAATGCTTCAATGTTATTGCTGTGTGCAATATCCATACATTGGATCCAACCCTGATGACCGCTTAATTTATTTACATGCACAAAATTTATTTCGTTATCATTGTTTGAATTGTCCCAAGCGAAAATATGAATTGTTGCATCATCCAATGCAATTATTATTATAGGTATTTTCGAAGGACCTGGAAGAAATGCCATCCGTATTTCTGTTGATATTCTTTTCTTCAGATCCAAATTCTGTACACTGTGAATAGATCCTGATGCATCTACACACCATATTGTGAAAACGTTTTTGAATGAACATGCACCAACAAGCATCGATCCGATATTATCATTGATAGCATTTTTTTCTAAATAAACAGCATGAGTTGTTGTTAAATCGGCACCTAGTGAGAGTACAACACGTGGACTGTAAATGTTATTATCATTTTCTTTACTCCAGATAATAATTGTTCCATCGAGAGAGCCAGAGAGTATTTCTGTTTCATGCTCGTCATAGTCATTTCGAATCCATTGGACCACTTTCACCTGGCTCGAATGCTTATGATATGTTTTTAAAACCCTACCGGTTTTATGACAATCTGGATCATATATCGCAATTGCATTCGAAAAAGCATAGCATATCAGTCCATTTCGTGCCCAATCCACTGCATTTGGTTGGCAGTTACACGCGCATGATATATAAATTGTCGTTACCATTTTATGCAGTGTGATTAAGTTCACCACTGTTGATGACACTCGTATGATGTATTCTCTACTGCATGCTAACCTCAAAAACTGTGCGTATATATATACATATATATTTCTCGTATATATATATATATATGCAGAGAAAACATCATCAGAAAAGCAATGAGCGCGTGATTCGAAAATATTGTTTTAAACTTCCCATCATTATTACGTATGAATACATATAATGAGGAATGATCAAATAAGAATAACGTCGCGATTCTCTTCATTCAACTGACAACTATATTATTTAATTATTATAGAGATTAATGTGCAACAAGTTATTTAGCATCGATGGAATATGTTGGTCGAAGAATGGTGAATTATTGGCCATTTGGTGTGCCACAATCGGAAAATCGAAACTTTTAATATATTCAACGGCAAGTGATTCGCATATTGGTGCATTTAATGCTGAAGACAGTATTAATAATCTGAGTCTTGGTACGATGCCATATCAATGTAGCTACAGAAAATCATTCGGAGGGATTGAAAAAGTCTTATGGAGTCCAAGTGGACAATTGTTGGCAGTCGCTGGCTCTAATGAAATGGTTCGACAATGCAGCATTATCCATAATAAGAACAACTTGAACTTATTACAGCAAATGACATGAATTTCTATTTATAGGTTGCAGTAATTAATCATGCAACATGGTCAATAGTCGTCCATCTAAATTTAAATCCAGTGATAGAAGAAGATAATTATTTATCGCGAGTATTCAAAGAAGTGGAGATCAACATTAAACGCGATTGGTCGAATTGCCCAATTCTACAAGCAATTCCACATAATAATCATAAATATCCATGTGAATATAATACAATCATAAGAAAAAACAATTTTTTTTTTTCAAAATATACCTTCTGTCTCTGACAAACAAGTATAATTTTTTTTTTCAATAAACAGTAGATGAAGTGAACGAGCGGCCAATCAATATCACTATTGATGTCAAGCAGCATAATTATGAAATATGTATTGCGGTCACCAAAATTCTGGAGTTCAGTCCGTGTGGGATGTATTTAGTAATGAATCATCAGCTTTATCCTTCAACATTATGGATCTGGAATCTAATGGACGACAGTGTTGACTACATTCTATTGAGAAGAACCATATCGGGTATGTTGGGAAAACGAATAAGTGAATGAATCGGAGATAGTAATTACAATTTGTATATTTCAATTAATCAGGTGTTTCATGGGACCCAACGTGTATGCGTATACTTATATTCTCAGAATCGCCAATTGTTATTGAATGGAGGCGCGGCAAGAAACCACAGTGTTTCGAATCACCACAGAGAATGAAGGTTCTCAATGGCAGATGGCATCCAAATGGTGAAATTATATTGTTTTATGGATATAATAGAATTACAATGATACGCCTGAAAGATTAAGGCGGTGCTTTTTATTCGTTAATTCATAATTTTATACATGCAATTTTTGTTCATAACTCGTATATAAAAGCTCACTACAATGTTTTCAATTCATTTCAACATAAATTTTTCTGTACACTCGACGGTGCTTAGTCCATAATAAACATTTATTCAATTATCTCCAGAGATAATACCAAAAATTACTCAATGGTACAATATAATTGGAAATACATACAATAGATGGTATAGTTCAACTACGACTACACGAAAAACGATAAGAATTGGAATACAACTGATTGATTAACCATTCCCAACGACTGAATAAAACTTTCACTCCACCCTAATTTTTCAACAATTAAGTATTAATAACGATCGATAATAATTATAATATTAAAAATAAAACAAGGTTAACTACTATGCAGAAGTATTATCAGTGGTTGTGTGTGGCAGGCCATTATTGGATTTATGATTATACTTTTTGGCGGATAGATCTGAATCATGTCCTCGTTCATTAAGGTGTACTAACCAGTGCTTCCTTAAAGCAGACTTTTCTCTAAATGTTTTAGGGCATGTGCTACACTCATAGGGCCTGTCACCAGTGTGTACTAATATATGAGAATTCAATGTCGTCTTTTGAGTGAATGCTTTTTTACATATATAGCACTCGTAGGGTCTATCGCCTGTATGAACAATCATGTGTTTGCGTAAACCCGATTTTTCCCGGAATCCTTTTCCACATATATGACAAGTGTGTCTTTTATCACCAGTGTGCACCAGCATGTGTGAATTCAATCTTGTCTTTTCGCGAAATGCCATGTCACAGAGATCGCAAGCAAATGGTTTCTCTCCTGTGTGGATGAGAATGTGTCGATTGAGATCAGATTTACGGGTAAATATTTTTTCGCACACTTTACAATCGTATTGACCACCAGTGTGTGACAACATATGACTATTAAGGTCAGATTTTCTCGCACATGCTTTGTGACAAATATGACATTCATGCGGTTTTTCACCAGTATGGACCAACATGTGTGAATTTAATTTAGCTTTCTCGCGGAATGTCATCAAACATTCTTTACATTCGTATGGACGTTCACCAGTATGCACCATGGAGTGTCTAACCAATTCTGATTTGCGTTTGTATGTTTTTTCACAAATATTACATGCGTGAGGTTTCTCACCACTGTGAGCCAACATGTGATTGTTCAATGCGGTTCGTTGCGCAAATGATCGTTGACAAAGATTACATCTAAATGGTTTAACACTTGCATTGTTTGGCATATGAACGTCAACATTCGGTCTGTACGATTTATTTAAATTCTTATCATTCATTTTGCACGCTTGACAATGCAATCGATTATCGATATCACTTCTCCTAGTTGCGTGTGAAGCTGTGGGTTCGTTTTCACAGTAATCACAAATGTCCAAGCAACCGTGAGACATGAAAGCTTGGATATGACTCCGTGGACGCCACTTGTATGCGAATTTCTTCTCACAGAGAGTGCACTCCAAAGGTGGACTTGTTTCCATATGACTTAGCATATGATTCTGAAGATTTGATTCGTCGGGTAATATTTGTTGACAAATCTGACACGGAAAACCTTCCCGTCCTGTTAAACTACTGCAATGCGAGCGTAAATGAGTAATCATTGAGTCATTATTAAGAAACCACTTTTTACAAATCGAACATTGAATTTTATAGAACTTTGGTTGATTTATATTGGGATATCCTTGATGCTTCAAAGCGTCTTCGAGACTTGCTGCTGGAACAATAACTTCACTAGATTTACTTGGACACTTGTATATAATTTTGGCTTTTTCGTGGCGATTCTTTGTTATATCGACATTGGTTATTACATTCGCACTCTCATCAACACTACAGCGATCATCGAATTGAATAAAATGTGGACGTATACCACTAGTTCGATCACAAATATTTGCGTTTGTATTCGCGATTTGGGCTATCCAATTTTGATGAGAGCTTGTTTGACCCTCCAGCTCAAATTTGACCTGACAGACAATTCAGAATATACATCATGGATTATAATCACGAAATAATGAATACTGTAGTGATTTAATGGTGCGGTTTTGGTAATAACGCATCAATTGTGACAATTGTAAAGCTTTCATACACTATAGTATCATCACCATTTCATCAGCAAAATCCACCACATGACTTTCAATGGGCGGGAAAACTTTATCGAATGTTCCTGAACAAATATCTTCCATGTATGTTGGTGAAGGAAATCTATCACCTCGCTCACCTTTCAGCACGGCATAAACAATATTTTCATCCTGCAACACCAAAATTTAATAATTAGAGTTTACTTGATAACCTTATATATGAGTTATAAATTGCATTACTCGTTGTTTCAATCCATCGTCTTATTTCTCGAATTTCCATCAGAATATATCTTCAATGACAGATGATGAAGATGAAAAATAGTAGTAAGTAGGCAATTATACAGTTATCCCCCGTGTATCTATTGAACATCAAATCATTTATTCATAACCTCAAAATTTCTCGAGTCAACTTGATGTTGTGTCGTTAAAGGATAAAATTCGAAGAAAGATAGGAGTGGAAAAAACGATATGACACTACCAAATGTCGTGGATGTAATAGAGAAGGTGTTTTATCTTTAAATTTTCCAAATTATTCGAAAAAATAGTTAGTATATATGCTAAAATTGGAATAATTACCATGAATATGATTCGTCTAGTATTTGCGCTATAAGAAATTTGACATATTACTCATAATTTCATAAAATAACACTCGTATAATGGTCTCATATTGTTTGATAATCATATATTAGAACCCCACAATGCTAAATTGAATCAAACTAATTTTATCTATCGTGGGGAGTTTGTATTTGCTTTTTTGTTTGTTTGTTTTTTTTTTCTCGCTTTCCAATAGATGTACTGCTGTATATGCACATACGCAAGCCTACTTGTCGCTTAGCCTAATAGGCCTGATATAAAAGCATTTGGAGATAACTCTGCTAACAAATACTACGAGATATCGAAGTTTTCGAGATGAGAAAAACATGAAAAAGACGCCGTTAGCGCTGCATGTGGGCGCATGTGGGTACTGTTCAAGGTGGAACATATACATAGACTATCAACTAAACCTGGATGATGAAAAAAATTACAACACATTTGGCGACTGACGTATTACTTATTTCCCGGCTCCCTGTGCGCTGTTGTGTGTTATTTTGCGCTATTTTGCGCAGTGTTAAGCAATGAGGAACAGAGACTGCGGGATTGGACAAAAGCTCCTTGGTGTTTCCTTCTCCTCATTTACCGGTTAATTTTATTGTGCATGTTATTTCATCGCACACAACTGCACATAACCAAAGAAACGGAGTACGTAAATGCTATATTACCTGATCAATTCCTCATCACGGTGTTTGCAGGTGTTCAGATTCTATTTTCAATGGTCATACTGTAGTATTTGACAATTCAACATAATGAAAATTTGAAATGATGATTCAAATTCATAACATTGAAACAAAATTGCCTGTTGAAATGACAGAAGGATAAACAGTTCAATGTATATATAATTTAGTAGAACATATATTGTTATTTACAGAGATTTGTTCAAGCAGGTGTGGATCGTTATAGTCGCCCATATGAACAATTAATTTGTTCTCGCTGTCTATAAAATAACTAACATAACCGTATCAATTGGTTTTGGAAAAATTCTGTCACAGACTGCCAAACGAGGATATTAGCCAAGTCAAAATCATTACAACCATAGCTATGTTCAAAAATACATTCCAGAGTGGTTTTCTATCAATTTTATATTCGATCGGGAGCAAACCACTACAGATATGGGACAAAAAAGTAAGAAATGGCCATATCAAACGGATAACTGATAATGATATTCAGAGTTTGGTACTGGAGATTCTTGGTAGTAATGTTAGTACAACCTACATCACATGTCCAGCGGATCCTCGAAAAACTCTCGGAATAAAATTGCCTTTTCTTGTGATGATAATCAAAAATCTCAAAAAATATTTTACTTTCGAAGTACAGGTGAAACATACATGTTTACAAATTACTTTTTAACACACTATCTCATAATATGCTTTTAACGCTCAAAATAATTTTCAGGTCATAGACGATAAAAATGTTCGCAGACGATTTCGCGCCAGCAATTATCAATCGACAACAAGAGTGAAACCATTTATCTGCACAATGCCAATGAGACTTGATGATGGATGGAATCAAATACAATTCAATCTTGCCGATTTCACACGACGAGCTTATGGTACCAATTATGTTGAAACTTTACGAGTCCAAATACACGCTAATTGTAGGATACGAAGGGTTTACTTCTCAGATCGACTCTACTCTGAAGATGAACTGCCAGCAGAATTCAAATTATTTCTACCTATTCAGAATAAAGCAAAATGTTGAAGCAAATGACATATAATATAGCACCAAATGAATTCAGTGAAATTTACTAATGATTGTGTCTTTCATTCCATCACTCTAAGGTTTTTTTTTATTTTTTTTTTTTCAGCGGCTTTATTGTTGACAACTTCTTGACGGTAATTAGTGCTTGAGTCTGACAATTTTTATCCACATATTTGAAAGTTTTTTTCAATGCATAAAGATCAATTAAAGCCTCATAGAGTTCCTTTGGTGTTTCATCTCGTTCATAATGACGATCCTGGAGGTAAATTCGTCTGATGCGAAAGTTCGGATGTACAAGGATGCGTTGGAGCGATCGGTATTCCGTAGCATAAATATCCATACAAAGCTTACGTAGATCAATTTCAAGGATGTTCCAATCTTCATCGAGATTGAACGGAAGAAATGCCGATGCCGGAGATATTTTTGGTATCTTCTCACGGCTGGTATTGGTAACTAAGACGATTCTTCGACGGAAATTGAGTCCATCGATCAGCTAAATAATGAAAAGATTGTCAATAGATTACACCAATAACATTGGTTATGATAGAGATGGCACCTGAAATTCAATTTTTCCTTCCCGTTCTAAGTTCTTTATGATGAAAATGAGAATGGGAAGATTCACATCGAGGAAATTCATTGGCTCAGCTGGACAGCTGATAGACGTAGCAATGTATTCCTTGCAGTTACTTCTTTCGGTTCTCCCAAGTATTTCGATTACCTTATCCCCGTTCAATAACGTATCCTCAATTCTCTTGATGCTCCCATCTAATGATACGCATTTTGACCAGAGCTGTAATGGTTTATCGTTTATACTGCAGAGAAGGGACTCAAAACCAGTACACTTCACCTTCGACATTCTTCCTTTTTATTGTTATTCTTCACTTTACATCGCGGAAAAATAAAGTTAGGATAATTTTTTTGAAAATTTTCAAGCCAAAATTGACGTGTCAAATTTCAGGCGATTAACTTCAATCCATTGTTTAGGATTTGCATTGAATTTCATGGCATATTTTTATCTCTATATAAATTTTTCACATGTTCAAATCATGCATATTGTCATTTTACTTCGAAAATTAATGCAGCTTTATTTTCCCCAGTTTTTTTTTCCTTTTTTCCCATTTTTCGTCAATAATTTCAACAACCGTTGCACTTATGCTACTTCAATCATTAATAATTGGTAATAATCAAGTATTGATTTCTTTCGGGTACGGTTATACATCTTCATAAGATGTGCACATATAAATAATACTAGTAGCGATACAGGTATACAGACATAAGTGTCTCATTTTCAATATGGCACATCCGAATAATATCCCGGGTGCAATTGATTTTTGAATAAGTCGTTGGGAGCAAGAGAGTTGTAGTCATTAGATACGATATACAATATCCCACAACTTCATTGCAGCTGTTACAATTTTAGAGGAATTGTATGTCCAAGTACAACTCCAGAAATGACAGAAAAAATGGTTGAATATATATTTCTATAGTGAATATTGTTCCACAATTAATTTCACAAAAATTGATAGCTTAAGAGAAAATTCGTTGTATCATCTAAATTGGTTCAGTCCGGTTGCATGTTGTTACTTTTATGCATTTACTTCCCGCCAAAACTAAATGTTAGCAACGAGGCGACGACAACTTTTAACATAATTTCAGGATATTTAATGAAATCATATAGATTCATAAGTGAATTTTATTCTTCATACTACAACGCTCCTTTCAATCAATATATATATATATATATATATTTCTCCATCCAATTTCATATTCATCTCCGAATTTCGTGTATTCATTATTGATAAAAACTTCAAATGCCTAGATATTGGCTCTTCAATATTTCGATTGGAGTAATTATATTTATTTGTATTTAAATCAATTGCAGAAGTACGATTACGACGCGCGAATATTTGTTGCGAGTGTATATCCAAATGCGCCAGCGCGAGCAATCATACGCACACTCACATGTACATCATCATACATATACTTTTTTCAAATCGACGAATGCTATTATATATTTTGTATTGAGCACTCGTTTTGGGGTAGACGCCGACGCCCGGCGCCGACGTAGTTTTTAAAGCGTCGACATCGCGTCAGAGTTATTTCACCAATCTCAGTGGCCATAACGTCAGCTAAATAATAAAAAATATCGAATAAAAAATAGACTCGATCTAAAAAAAAAAGGCCCGCAGACTTCGAGAACCTTTGTTTGAAAACACCTGGTACACGCGCACACATATATAAATATGTATAAATATATATGTTTGTGTATATGAATGAATACACGTATGTATGTCCGTGTTTCGGTCACTATCGCGTACTCCACTTTTCATTCTATCGTTATCATCACTTATATACGAAATGTGGGTATATTATAGATTGTATTAGATGATGGAGCGAGAAAAAAAAGGATGCATATGGTAGTTTTAAAGATCAATGACACGGGTGGAAAGGAAAAAAAAACCCTAAGAGATGTATATGCCCTATGATCGATGATCATTGCAGTCATAAACTCTTTTTTGTTTTCAGCTCCATCGGTTAATGTTCATTGTTTTATTTCTCTCCAGCGAATATTATCTTTTATCTTTTTAAAATTTGCATTGTAGAGAATAGAGACCTAAAATTGCGATGGATAAGGGCGAGCATGGTCCTATTGAAGAATCCCAGTGCCGAATTTGTGCACAATATATCACTGATAATAATGGCACAATACATATTTTCGAGGAAGACGCCAGAAAAATTTATCTTCGGACGAAAATCAAGAAATATCTCTATGTACTGGTGAGTTTTATAGTGTTAATCTGAAAAATCTAAAAATTTTGTATGAATATTCGTTGTTACATTATTCAGTGTTATCCTCTACAAAAATGAAATATTTGTACTATACGAATTTATTCCTATCAGTATTAAATTACACTATTATAATTGTCATTATTCTCAAATATTATGGTAATAACATTCTGATGACTGCGTCATTGACGCAATCATTGCGCTGAACTTGCGATACCAAAATAAACAGATAAATAAATTTAGAAGATGGAATAATTCATATATTCAACATAATTGTTTTTCATTCAAAGGTTAGTTGTTACGGGGCAACTATTTCGCGCATCATCTTGGAAAGTGTTAAAAATTAGCATTTTATCGATTTCATATACATATACACACATATACATATACATATATATATATACAAAGGCGTACAAATGATCGAAAGCAGTAGATAGCAATGCGCTCATAGGAGGCTTGGGGGGCATCTATAGCCCCCCCCTTTCATCCTATCGTAGCGTTGCGTTTAATCATGTTTGTTTTTATTCATCGTCATCACACACAATGTGTGTAAAATTCCAATGAATCAATTGAGTGCTACGTGATTAATATTATGAATATATAATACAATTGAACCCCAAACTAAGCACAACAATTAATGATGATTATTTAGGCAACACCACTCTGAAGATGTAACTATTGAATATATGTACTCGCACAGGTCTCGCCAGATGACCCGCTGCCCAAGCTGGTTTGTTTTACATGTGTGAAACAACTGGAGAGAATCCATTGTTTCGCTATGACGGCACATAGAGCGCAAGAAAGACTGAAAATTCAATTTTATAGATCATCTGACAATGTCAAAAATGAGGAATTTGAAGATCACGACGCAATGGGAAATCATCAGAGATTATTAAGGTCTATGCTCGTTGCTAAAGTAAGTCACAATGATGAGATTCGACATGATACATGATAAAAAACCATATTGTGATAGGGATTAGAAGTATATATATCAACTATCATTTAGGCTGGTCGCAATGTGGAAAGTATCGCAGCTTCCAGCCTGTTGGATCTACCAATTCTTCCTGTGAGTCCAAAAAATGATGAAGCTACTACTATCAATATCATGGAAGAAATGGAAGTGAAAGTTGATCCTATGGTATTCCTCCAGTGTGACTTGGACCGATCTCAATCACCCGAAACATGCGACAGCGATTCTGATAAATATGAGAAAAGTGATTATGAAACGAGGTAAGTGCCTTCATAAAAACATTTAATTATTTTATATGCACTCAATATTGAGGTATATGACTTATATTTGTTTTTCGTGAATGAATATTTAACTGAACTGATATAATTTTGATTCATGTAGAGACAGCTTCATTCCAGTCCAAGAGGATTGCGCGAAGAGAACGCACCACAATATATTGAAGAAGAGAATAATGGAAAATCACCATAACACTGGGGAATTCACAAATATAAAATCATTTAATTGCGATATATGTGCCCGATCGTTTCGATCGCAAGCGATTTTGCAAAATCATTTATGGTTGCATTTGCCATGTACTGAACGCTATTACGGCGATCATACTGGTAACTCGGCATCCAACAATAATTGTGGTAATTTTGTTTGCCCTATTTGTTACAAAAAAATATCAACGAAAGGTAATTTGAAAGTTCACTTGGAGACACACAGACCTAAAGGAAAATATGCCTGCGATATTTGTGGACGGATGTAAGTTTTCATTCATATTAACATAATAACTGAAATTGGTGAATGTACAATAAATTTAATGAAAGAGGATTTATGGTGTTATAGCTTCAAAACTCAATCGAATCTCTTTCGACACAAGGAGTATCATAGCGGCATTCAATTTCCCTGTGGCGTTTGCGGTCGAGTGTATCCGACTAATTCAACGCTGAGGGCACACAGTATTACCCACTCAAATTTAAGACCTCATGCCTGTCCACAATGTGATAAAACATTCAAGCGTAATCAAGACCTCAAATTTCATATTAATCAACATACTGGAGCACGACCTTATCAGTGTCCATATTGCCCGAAGGCATTTGCAAGCTCCGGCAATTGCTTTTCACATCGCAAAAGGATGCACCCAAAAGAGGTACACAGAGACAGACAACGTGCGGTTGACTTAATGAAATGAATACGAGTAGTTAAATATTGATCAAGCCCAAATTATAAATTGAATCGGTATAAGACCTAAGACTTATGATCGAGACGAAAATGAAAATTTCGGATAAGGAGAATTCATTTCGTTTTAATTGATAAAAGTATGGAATCTGAAATGTACGGTCCTTTGATAGAAGAAGCATTTCACCTTATACCAGCAGTTACGCGCATACGCGTTTGGCATCTGTATATATATCTATATCTGTTTGAGAGTATATAGTGTTGAATTGCAATATTGTTGGTAGAATTTCCATGCCAGAGGCTATATTTTTCAGAATATCAGAAAAAAATATATATAGTGGAACGAGTCATGACTAACGACTCAAGATAATTTTTACGCATTGAGATAGATAACAATCAATTTATGTGACAATAATAACTAAGATTACTATATCAGTATATAGTTATGAAATATCACATTCTTGATGACTCATATATTTTATTGTTTCGATGCAAGATTCAAAGATCCCACAATCAATATACCATTCTTTTATCATTCCGATCTGCTAATTATCATCATGCATTGTAATCAAGATTAATCAAATCCTTCTGAACCAACAGTTTGCAAAATATTTCACTTTGAACATTCATCTGTATGTATAGGCCTGTATGTATATAAACGTAGTCATTTTTAATCTAGATCTGTGATAAATCATCTAAAAATTCTGCCAAATTATCTATATACATGAGCTTTCATGTTCGCCAGTGAAGAAGAATATTCCAAAGTTGGTTTTCTTTATCACTCTCATCAGTCTAAGAAACGAAAAAAATGAGAAATCTATATCGTCGATTCCATCTAGCTGAAATGAAAATGAATAACTAATTAATTTTGGCACATGAATGACTTTATTGTGAATGGACAAAAGAAGTAATGTGAAACAGTGATGGGTTCATCCAGTCAAAAGTAGTGTAAGTTCTGAAAAGACTATATGGATCGGTACATAAGTATAAATATGTAAATAGACGAGACTTCTAATTATACACAAAATAGTGTAAATTCTTCGTTCGCGACGATTCATTACAGAAACAATATATAGTATCAATCGATGAATCTACGTCTTGTGAACTTTGCAAGATAAGAATGCTATATTATGCCATATGCTTGAACGCATAATAATTCTGTAATAAAACAAATGAGTCTGAATAAATTTAGATAGGATGGGCATGTAAATCGTGATGAGCCATAGATAATATTGTAATAAAAATAGGATGACGTCAAATAAAGCTTCCATAAAGTCTTCTAATTAAAATTAATTTCATCGGTTGATTTTATACGTGAATTTTGAATTGGATAAATGTAGCATTATGTGTGACGCCAAATATATGTAATAAGTTAATTAAATCAATCAAGTATCAATAATATTTTTTCCATCATATAATTATAGAAACACGAGGATAAATATAGATATATGTCAATGGAACGTAAATTCATCATGAGAATTGTGCACTTGAAAGCAGTGCTAGTTTCGCGTCAATCGTGATCAAATGTTACCATTAATGCGAATATTATATGTAATTTTAGATTGGTGTTTTTTTTTCCACCTACTCCTATTCCCAAGTGAATACACAGAGTGATATTGTTCGAAAACCAAGAAACATTAATGAAAATCGCTGTATATATAGACCATACGCATACTACAATATCTTGCATTGTTGCACTATCCGTGAAATCAAGAAAGCGTAATTTATTATCTACTTTCTAACACGGCAATGTATACATGAATAAAAACGTCCTTGAAATGTTACCATCGATTCAGCGGGTAGATGAAGAGTGGGAAAATGTACAGGGCCACTGGGCCAGTTGAGCGCGTGATGAATGATGGATAAGCAGAAACAAACAGAGGTGTATGTCAGTATGAGTTGGCGAAATCTTAGAGACGTGAGTGAGTTTTCATTACGGTGAATTACTATAATGAAGATAGACCGAGACAAGCAACTAAGCGATAAGATTGAAGTCGAACAAATCAGCTAGACGAATTTTGCATTAAAAATTATTATTACACCAGCATGTTGATGAGGTTGAAGATAAGCAAATAATTAGACGACAAAATAACGAGATAATTCGAGATTGTCACATTTACTTGTATATCGTCTCGTCTGTTTACTTCAGTAAATTTTCGATACAAAGGTCGAATGATGAAAAGTCATCAGAAGTCATCTAGCGCCATCAGTTGTTATACCGGCTGTTGATTGTGAGGAGCTTAGAATTGGGTTTTGTTTTGAATGATATATTGATAGACAACGTGATTGAGATAAGTCGAAAGGATAGAATAATTGAACGAGAAAAAAAAGAAGAGATTGCAGTTGTACATTTATATTGTAATATTGGTGAAATGTTGCACGACGAAGAGCGACTATCTGGAGGCACACAGCAAAATGGCGTTGTACAGCCGTTACTCACAGGTATGATGAAATTTTCATACGTCTAACCTCAAATTCAATTTTCCACGGGGGATAAAATTATGACCAAACGGAATATGATAATTGATAATTGAACATGAGTCCATGTGACTTGACATTGAAGTTGATGGTATTTTCTAAAATGTCTCCGTATCATTTATTAATATGGGAAATCATATAATAACGAAAATGGGTAGGATTGGGATATATTTATTTATATTGCATCACTTCTGATAAATATGTGCGATATAATGTCAATACTTGGTATTTATGATATTCAAAATGTGTATTATTATCAATGAAAGTCAAGAGCACACTCGCTTATTCTTTCTAATTTTCTTATTTTGACATTTTACAGATTTATATCAAATAACAATGGCCTATGCTTATTGGAAGTGCGGTAAAATGGACGATAATGTTACATTCGACCTTTTCTTCAGGAAGAATCCATTTAAAGGCGAGTTCACGATTTTCGCTGGACTAGGTGAATGCCTTAAGTTCATGGAAAAGTTTCAATATTCTGAAAGTGGTAAGTTATATCAAAACGGGCTCTGAAAAATTCCGATCATGCATTATGGATTAACAAGACATTTCTCCCTAATCAGATATTGATTATCTTAAAACAACAATGCCAGTATCAGTCGAGTCAGAATTTTTCGTCTATCTACGAAGCCTTACACCTAAAAACGTGACACTACATGCCATTGAGGAAGGTTCTGTTGTATTTCCCAGGTAAAAGGAAAATAAACACCAGAATTTCATTGGCAACAATGTTACCTCATGGATCAACCATAAATTTTCAATGATATTTTGCAGGGTGCCGTTGATAAGAGTAGAGGGTCCTTTGATTATGGTTCAAATTTTGGAAACGACACTTCTAACATTGGTCAACTATGCGAGTTTGATGGCGACAAACGCTGCACGATTCCGAATGGTTGCTGGCAGTAATGTCTCCCTTTTGGAGTTCGGGTTGAGGCGAGCTCAAGGTCCTGATGGTGGCCTCAGTGCCTCTAAATATGCCTACATAGGTATATTTCAAGTTTACGTACGTGACAGATGAGGTGAAGGTTATGAGGGTGGTGAGTGGTGAGGAAGGATGGACAAAGTTCGAAAAAATCAAACTTACAGATAGTTTCAGTGCAGTCATGATAAGACGCGATGATTCATCATGGCAACCACGAGTACAGTCATAACAGCCGATTGGTTAGGTCGATAAACCGTACCAGTCGGTGTATCGTAGTTTCCACGCAATTTATAACAGAACTTACAATAAAACTCACCGTACTAATTACCCGGAAATCAATTGTGATCCGATTATCTTTTTTGGATAACTTTTAAAAGCTCAACTAAATATGCAACCTTGAAAATTCCAAGCGAGAATTAAAAAAGCGAATGCAATGTCCACTAAACTTTTTACATTACCACCATTATACTTATATATATATATTTTCTTTTGATGTCTTAATGGTGGGCAATTAACTGCACGTATTAATCCTAAATTCAGATCGTTACATTATCGAATATTAAATATTCTAATTTTATTCAGGTGGATTTGACGGTACCAGTAACATTCTTGCTGGCAAACTTTTCAACATCCCTGTGCGTGGAACCCATGCCCATGCTTACATCAATTCTTTCGCTGGTATTGATGAATTAAAATTGAGAGTATGTCATCATAATATTTTAGATGAATATTTTAATCGATAAGAAAATAAAAAGTTTTGATTTTATCTTAGTTTTTGTCGCACAAAGAAACCGGTAGAGAGTTTGACCTACTAAAACTATCATGCGAATATCGAGACTCGATAGCGTTGGCACTTGGTTCACGGGTAATGGAAGCTTCAGACAGCGAACTAGCAGCACTTGTTGGCTTTGCCATTGCGTTTCCTGATGGGTTCATGGCTCTGGTTGATACGTACGATGTCAAAAGGTAGTATCCAACATCTAAATAAAATTAATGAATATCACGATTTATTATGATATCTTTATTATGAACCTGAAAGTTCCTATTCAAGTTTCACTCCGTCGTTCTCTCTTCTTCTTCATTCAATCATAAATGTTAATTCATTTCGTAATCCAAAATATAAGGAAGCAGAACAAACATCATGGAATGAGCCAGTCACAATTAATCAGAATAATTGCCCCTGCTCACGATTCATATTATATGTTCTTCCTTCATGCTGCTTATTATGTTACTATCTTCTAACAATAGTATATTTGTAGCATAAAATCATCGTTCGAGCATAAGGCACGCATACGCAGTGCGAACATTAAGCGCAATGATATGAAAAGCAAACGGATGGTGAGTTCAGACGATGGGAAATCCGTAAAAAAAGATCCAATTATATCTGAATCGAACAAGAATGGCTATACTGCCGTGCAACAAGAGAGGCCTCGCAAGAGCCTCACGAGAACTCCATCTCACAACAATGACTATTTAAAACCAGGCGAATTGGGAGAGCTCTGTGTGAGGTATGATTTCGTGTTTCTGTCAAATTGAATCATCTATTGTCCGCTGTATGGTTCATGCAGAGTTCGTCCAGAATTTTTTTTTTCGTTTCTGCTTTCATTCATGAGTTGTACTCGATTGATTTCGCCACATGTCATCACTAAATGATCAAAGATACATTAATAATGTTCGACAACTTTTTTGATTTTCTCTGCTGTCAAATATCGGGATAATTCATGTTATACCTTATTGAGTGCTTTTCCCAATTCAGCCCTACCAAATGACCGAATAAATGGATTGTGAGCGTGTGTGTATCTGTAATGAGGAGGTGGAGAACGAGCGTGAATAAATATTGAATAAAATCATCAAAACCCAAACTAGGACACTTGATTTTCATGATACCAAAAAAATTGGGTACACATTCTTGAAAATGAGGTTAAGCTTGATACGAGTTTCCAACGATCAATGAAAAATTCATATCAGTATTCGAATCAGTTCCATATATGATTTACACCTATCAGATATAATATAACATTCGAATAATGCAACTATTAATTCAGTTTTTTTTTTGTATCTAATTATAGGAGTGGGCTGTTAAACTTCTCAGCTGTAGCTCTGGCACTTTCGGATTTGGGTTATCGAGCAATTGGCATTAGGATTGATAGTGGTGATCTGGCATATTTGAGTCAAGCAGCGCGAGAAATGTTTCGAATATTGGGAGAAAAATTTGCTGTTCCATGGTTCAGTCAATTGACAATTGTCGCTTCCAACGATATCAATGAAGAAACTATTATGAGTTTGAATGAACAAGATCATCAAATTGATTGTTTCGGCGTTGGTACTCACCTCGTCACATGTCAAAGGCAACCAGCACTTGGATGTGTCTATAAAATGGTAGAGATTAATAATCAGCCAAGAATAAAGTTGAGCCAGGAAGTGGATAAGGTGACGATACCTGGCCGAAAAAATGCTTATAGATTGTATGGCGCTGATGGACATGCCTTGGTTGATTTACTGCAACGATCGAATGAGCCGGTGCCACAGGTTGGCAGGCGAGTTTTGTGTAGACATCCATTCCAAGAATCTAAGCGGGCATACGTTATACCAACAGCCGTTGAAACGTTGCACAGGGTAAGCCAATAAATTTCATTCTTATTTCTCAAGTTCTTTTATACAAGATGGACTCTTTACTGTTGTTTGAATTTCAGGTATATTGGAAGGAAGGAAAAGTCGTTGAGCCAGTAGCAACACTACAAGATGCTCGTAATCGAGTGAAAGAGTCATTAAAAAGTCTCAGAACAGATCATAAACGAAGTTTGAATCCTACTCCATATAAGGTTGCGGTCAGCGATGACTTGTATACATTTATACATGATCTTTGGGTGCAGAATGCCCCGATAGGTGAATTATCATGAAAAAAATGGGCGTTTGAATGTGTTAAGATGATTTAGAATAGTCTGTCACTCAATGAATAATTGCCGTTGAGCATTGCGAGATGATAGGAACAATATCCACCACATCTCCAGCTGATATTTGATTCTATATAAATGTTCTACATACAAAACGTAGCAGAATCGATCACGATTGAGTTTCGTGAAATTTTTTTCAGGGCGGTCAAAAAATATCGGTATGTGGTATTGAAATGAAAGCCAAACAAGCACTATAATTTTGCATTACAAATGGGTCCTTGTAGATATTCGATCAATTCTATTTGTATTTATTCAGATATAAAATACGCATGCATGAATTCGATGAATAATAGTGTGTTTGGTAGGAATAAAACAGAATGGCGCGAAAAATAAACTACAAGTAGGAACTGTCTGCGTGAATATATATATATATATGTATATACTGTGCTACGCTCTGTATCAAGATAATCAATGCACAGATCCATGAAATTGTTAAACCATCTGGGAGTGCATCTTCGTTGGTGTAATCTGACGTTGTGATTGTAGAAAAATGCGTTGTCATCAGATTTTCTTTGTACAGATGTATACATCATATTAAATATTGAATCCACACTACTTAGGATATTATCTTAATTTCATGATCAGAGAGAATATTTTATGGAAATGTACGGCATTAGCGGAAAGGAACTTCCTAGTTTTGAATTTTCAATTAACCACATTTCCTTTGCTTAAAAACCAACATTTGTTAATATTTTTATCTGATTTTCAATGATAAATAATAAATTTTTGTCACATTGTGTTGCTTTGTTATACGAATATGTCGTTTGATATTGCAATCCATAGTTTCAGGTCGGCAGGCTACTTTTAATTTGAGGAATTAAATTTCAGAAGAGTTTTTCACACAAGAGGACGTATTGGTCCCCTTCTAATAGCTATCACTGATATGGGTGCGTGTAAAATTCTATTTCGAAATTGCTTCTTCGATACCCCGCAGCAATGCCAAAAACTTCTACTGTTAATATGTTTAAATCTATAATAGGTGATAGATTATATATCAACAGCTCGAAATTCAGATTATTTTTATGTGTTGCAACGTCATTGTGAAGTGATGTCTAACTAATATACATACGTATACATTTTTAATCATCATTTTGTCTAATATTCTGTTCTTGTCAAAGTGAATCTGACAAACTTGTCCACTTCGAATGTTGATATTTCATTGTGTAAATCGAATAATAGACGATCAATTTTTAAACACAGTGGCGGGAAACATCTGGTCACATGTTTATAAACACTCACGTATGTATACGTGCGGCGGGGGCGTGTAATATATATATATATGTATATTCTTTCAGCAAGAGACAGGGGTTATACAATGAACAAGAACTATTATTTCCCGCGTCAACAACTAACGTTTCAAATTATATTCAATTTCTGCGTTTCTCCTTCAATTTTAAGAATTTGAAAAAATTATATTTATAAAATTATATTTATAAAATTATATTGTCTACTGAATGATGATCAAAGAGTATAAGATATGCATAGGTGTGATTCAAAAACCTATCGATGCTATCATGTTGGCACCAGTGTAGCCAGATCGCGCGTAAATTGTACCCCCACTTTGTAACCGTTTTTAATGCTTTTCAATCCTCACTATATATATTGATAGTGCATATGTTATATAGTATGATATCAGTATATAAGCTGCACGTCAGAGGGTCAGTGTACGTCACAAAAACTATACTATACTGTAATGTGTATATATGTATGTATATACCTGCGCATGTATGCCTCTGTGTAAGTATGTACAATACATGTAATGTACTTTGGCTCTGTTTGAGTCTGTTCTTCTCGACTGAGGGAGAGAATTTCGGTAATAAATCCTCAAGTTTTCCACAAATTTGCGGAGCCGAAATATTATTAAAGCACATGCGATTTGTGCACAGTGGCGAGATATAATTCGGAGAATTCATCTGCGCTTGAAAGCGCGACTGAACTTAATTGCCCGCGGGCAGGCTGCAGCTAGCTCGAGCCGGGAGGATTAAAGTGAGAGAGTAAATCTTAACTAAGTACAAGTGAGTACAAAAAGCAGAAGTGGAATAAGAGGAGGAAGAAGAAAAAGAAGAAGAAGAAGAAGAAGAAGAAGAAAAAGAGGAAGAAGAGGAAGAAGAGGAAGAAGAGGAAGAAGAAGAAGAAGAAGAATAAGAAGAAGAAGAAGAAAAAGAAGAAGAGAAGAAGAAGAAGAAGAAGAAGGAGAGGAGGAAGTGGAGGAAGGAGAAGAAAAAGTGGAAAAAGTGGAAAAAGTGGAAAAAGTGAAAAAAGTGAAAAAAGTGAAAAAAGTGAAAAAAGTGGAAGAAGGAGACGAAGCGTGCGTGTATGTGCGTCTCTATGACGAGAAAAGAAATATAGAAAATCTCTGTGTGTTCGCTCTGTGTCGCCCAACCTTCTTCTCCTAGTTATTATTCTTGTCGTCATCGTCTTCAACTCACCATTCGTTTATATCCACATCATTCTATTTTAGTATTCGTTTTTATCCTTTCCACCCATTTCATCGTTTTCGTTCACTTCCATTGTTGTCACCGTATTCTTACCATCATATTTCTCACTTCTCTTTGGACAAACTACTAATAATATAGTGTTCGTGTTTATATGCAAAGCGTGATAAAAAAATTAAATATCAAACGAGCATTGGAGGACGAAAGCCCGGCGGAGGTTGATTGTCAGTGCCACAACGAAGTGTCAACTGAAAGAGACGACAGGTTATGTCTGCTGGATTGGCAAGTGCAGTGCCAGATCAGGTTAGTTCGTCACCCGGGAGTCGGGATCAAGACATAAGTCTGTGAGACGATACTAGGCGTCATCTGAAAGATTTATCTGTTTTTACATGCTACGGAATGCAGCGGATGAAAGGACAAGCCAACAGTCAGGGTGAGAACTTGGTCTACCCTTTTTTCTCTAAATCATAACATGTCTCTATTGTTGTTATTCGTTTTTCAACATTGTATTCCTCATGATTTGTTTTTGTAGCGAGCAATGGTCCCAAGGAACATCAAATACAGCAGCAGCAACAACAGCAACAACAACATCAACAACAACAAACTGATCATGCAGGTGATGAATCGAATTTTGACTCTTGGAGAGGTGGCAATAATGCGCAGCATCACTCGAACTACCCTATTGGCACTGGTGAGCCTTATCCCTATTACGCAAACACATCCTTTCAATATCAGACATTTGGAGCTGGCGATGGTACGTGGTCAAATGGCACTGATCCAGTCGCGTTCCTCTCTGGTTATGGTGGACAAATAAGTCATGATGCTTATGGAATGGACCAAATGTTCTCAACAGGTGCCGGAGGTGGATTCAGTGGCTTTGGTCAACCAGCTTTTAATTATTTTCCTGCAGGCAATGGCGATTTTAATGCCTGGGGCACACCAAGGAAGGCACGCTACGAAGATTATTATCCCCAACCGCGAAGCGCTGAAAATTATCAGGCCGCTGCTGGCAGCAGTGAAGTGAAAACCATAGATCAAGGTGTTCAAGGATTGTCATTAGGCGGTGAGATACCGCGACATGACCAGGTTATGGTTTCTCAATCAAGCAAAACAGAGCCCAAAGAACAAAGAAAAATAACATGGGCGAGTGTAGCGAGTCAACCAGCAAAACCTGTGCCTCCAGTATCAGTAATCCAAGGAATGAAAAAGAAAGCCGGCATGCCGCCACCTCCAATTATTCCTGGAAAACATAATATGGATATTGGTACATGGGGTGAAGGAAAATCATCGTCAACCCCGCCGAAAGCTGTTCTTCCGCCTCAAATTCCCGCACCTGTTCCAGTACAACCACCACCACCAATAATTCAAAGACAGCGACCTACTCCATCACCAAGTTGGAAGCGTACATCGTCGCCTTCATCGCCACCGGTACCGGCTCAAATGACTCATGTCCAGATGCAGCACTCTCAGCATTACATGTCCCAACATCCACCGCCTCCACCACCACCACCGCCACCACAAATTCAGCCACAGCAGCAGGACCACCATCATCGCCATCAACAGCATCTTTCACCACCACACCACCACCAACCAATACAACAACATCATCCGCAATCTCATCATCCAACCCACCATCCACCCCAGATTAACCACCACGATCAACATTTCCAACACCAGCCTCAATCAGCATCTAATCAGTATCGTCATCATCAACAATCCCAGCAGCACCATTCACTACAACAACAACAACCACAACAACATCAGCAGCAGCATCAACAGGCACAACAACAGCAGCAGCATCAACAGCCGCAACAGCAGCAGCAGCAACAACCGCAACAACAACAGCAGCACCAATCTGTAACACCACAACAAACTATGTCTCATCCAGTCCTTGATGAGCTCAAAGTGAAAAATGACTATAATCCAACGGAATTTGATCAAACGGCGCCGGGCGCGAAATTTTTCGTCATCAAGTCGTATTCAGAGGATGACATTCATCGTTCGATAAAATACGAAATTTGGTGTAGTACAGAGCATGGTAATAAGAGACTTGATCAAGCATTCAAAGAAGCAAGCAGAGAAGGTGCGCCTTTATATCTCTTTTTCTCCGTCAATGGCTCAGGTCATTTTTGTGGTATGGCTCAAATGGTTTCGTCAGTGGACTATCAAAGTAATAGTTCAGTATGGTCACAAGACAAGTGGAAAGGTCAATTTCGTGTCCGTTGGATTTATGTTAAGGATGTTCCTAATACCCAATTGCGTCACATCAAGTTAGAAAACAATGAGAATAAACCAGTAACTAATTCACGCGACGCGCAAGAAGTTCCGCATGCAAAAGGTGTCCATGTTTTGCGTATATTGCACACATATCGTCATTCGACTAGTATTTTTGATGATTTTGGTCACTATGAGCGGAGACAAGCTGAGGAGGATCAGCGTAAAGGACCTACGTTGAACGCTACTCAGCATCAACAGCTGCAACAGCAACCTCAACATCAGCCACCGCCATCACAACAACAGCATCAACATGCACAGCAACAACAACAACAACAACAACAACAACAACAACAACAACAACAACAACAACAACAACAACAACAACAACAACAACAACAACAACACCATCATCAACTCCCTTCACCGACGACAGCGTACAGAGGCCGGCAGCATTCAAACGATTTGGGACGAGATCACATCCATCACCAGAGCTCGCACCATCCGCATCAGCGTAAGGTAAGTTTTATAAATGAATTTAAGGATGAAGAATATACGCTTATCGACTGAAGCAAGAATACATTGTCATAATTGTAGTTGCAGGAGCGAGATGGCCGTGGCAGAGGACGAGGGTCACGTCAATAGCAACGGTCACATTATTTTGATAAATATTGTTGGTAACAATGAAAACATGAAAGATAAACGAATGCAAAACTGTTACTAAATCGTGATGGACCTATTACTTATCCCAACTGATGCATACCAGGATAATTTGTGTAACTCTGCGATGTACCTTGTCAAGAATGAAGATAACGTTATTGCTTTTGGGCATACATCAGTCGATCACTATTGTCATTCATATTCTCAATAATTGCGTTGAAAAATGATTCGATTGATAATTCCACAGTGTCGATGACTGACTGAATAGATCGGGAAAATGATGATAACCTGATCATATGTGACTTTGAAACACAAATAATAATGGTTAATGTTAATTATAGAATTAATGCAAATAACGATATTAGATAGGAAGACCGGGAGCGAGAATTGGTCAAGCGAATGAAGAGTGAGGAAGACAGCCTTGAGTGGACAGTGAAATTCAGTGCCTACGGCCTCATTGTTACGACATGCAAGTGGAGAATCATGTTTATGATTTGATCATGTACTTTACAATTATATGTATGATCAATTTGATCACGCTCACGATAGAATGATAACAAGAAGAAATGTATCCTGTCAACAGATGTCCTGATTTGTTGCACTTTCTTACATAAAAAAAAATAATACGCATGCGAATAGTTACACGAGTTTGTGAATGTTCGCACCTTGGAATTACGATCATGATATGCAAGCATATTAGCGATTGATTGTGTGGATCGCATATAAAAATTGGAAACGAAAAGAATATCAGTAAATGATCGAAGATATGTGGTTGACTGTGAATGAAAATGTGAAGCCAAAATGGCACGTGGGACATTATTAATGTTGTTGTACCGCTCTTTAATGAGGAATCTTATGATTCTTATTGTTAATTGATTCCAACATAATTTCTCTATCAATTACCATTATCATATTTGTGTCATCCACTTTATTTTTGTCACAAACTGCAAGGTATCTGACCTTGATCCGCCCATGTTATCTTTCGCGGTGTCGAACAGCATTTACCTTCCATCTTTGTGTTAGAGTTACAAATTTTTCGGTCAGATAATTTCGAAGCATTATTCGACGCAACATTGTGGGGAACCGTTGATGGTGGATTAACACGTAGTCTCGCCGACAAGATTGGTTCTCTCATTATTTTTTCACTTTTATGGCTGTGATCATCGACTTTCTCCTCAATGACTTTTGTTTTGTTAAAATGATTCATCATATTTTCAACGAAATGCGGTGAAAAATTGTCGTGATTAGCTTTGATGTACTGCAAAACAGAGAGATCTGCACCTTTAATGACAAATCTATGATTGAACACATTTATCAGTGCTCCAATAAAGAAATCCTCGGGGCTATAATGAACAATATTGTTATCGGTCTTGTTATCATCATCATCGTAGTTATTATTCAATTTTTTTGGCTTAGGTACGAGTGTGAATGATAAAAAGCATCCAGCACGATGGCCAGAATTCCGTTTACCGATTTCATTTATTTTTACCTTTCCATCATTGAGATTGTATTGGAAAACAAATTCACGGCCTTCATCTTCAGGATGTATTGCTACCATTGATGCCAAATATCGTAGTTTCGTCGGATGATTGAACATATGGCGAATAGGGTTTTTCTGCTGCGTAGTGTTATTTTGTTCCGAAGATGTTTTAGATTGTATTTGATTGCAATTTCTATGCGGGGACGGTGAATTGGTGTGCATTATTTTTTGCGGTTGTTCAATATTCAACATCTTTGAGTAATATCTTCTCGTAAAATCATCGCAATCACAGAGCAGAAACCGACGACCAAATATAAATATAGTCTGACCAACTCTTAGATCCGCTGGTGTATAATATTCTGTGATATCTGTATCACCACGTTCGAGATAGATGCTGGGGAACGTAATGGGCATGTCAGTCCAGTTCTTCGGCACTCTCATTCTCCTTAACAGCATACGACGAGAATCCCTATCACTATTTGTTCTAGAAATTTCCTTCACGATTATGGTATCGTCTGTGAGAAAGTACATAACATGATAGAAATTATCATCCCACATTGCTTCGAAAGTAAGGACCATTCCGGTATGCTCCAAAAATTTTCGACGCGAATCATATCCAGATCGCGATTGTTTTGACGTTGTTAATGCTGCCTGAATAGCCGTTTCTTTAGCTAAGCGTTCTTGGATATATGAATCTGACGGCAGTTCTTCCTGATCACCTACATCGATGCCCTGACTCCGTAAAAATTCATTCGTAAAAATATCACAGTCTACTGTGTGATAGACTATGCCATAGATCCCTGCAAATATACATCGGGAGAATATGATAGGTCTGAAAATGTACTGTAAAAATGGTAATAATTATAGAATGCAAGCAGTGTACCTATATCTATTCCAACGTTTAAGTCCTTCCAGTGATAACATTTTCCATCTTGACCCTTAGGAATTTTCGCCCGGCTCACTAATCTACCTTGAATTAAGCCGGCGTTAGCAATGGGCGGTTCTACAACACACATGGTGTCATCTTCCAAGAAGTATATAATATTGACATGCCGAACCCGATGATACTCTGATGGCGAGTTAAATACGCTTTGACGAAAGAAGGCTTTGAATTTCAAGCACTTTTGAGCATATAACACGTGATACGGAATCACCTGACGGTGGGAATAGCTGCTGGTCCGTCCGTAAGTCAGAGTTGGATCATATCTGCAGTATACGCAATCATATGATCATAAAAGGATATTCGGAACACATTGTTCACAAATTGGTCATTCATTTAATTATATATCACACTTACATAACATCCTCGGGAATTTCTTGAACAAATCCAGTGGGTGAGGAACCAATTGGCCGCTCAGAGGAGCTGATACTTGTATCATATACGATTCTGCAGCCATTAGAATAATTCAATTTGTGTTTCACTTTATGATCTCGAACCTTTCAATCAACATGTCATAATGTCATTCATTACAGCGCAATAGAGGAATAAGTGAAAATTTAGTCCTATTCCAACATTATTCTTACTTACAGCACAATTATTGAACGAGTATCCGGGTACTAAAGGCAGGTCATCCATTTATCTCAAACAATAAAAAATTCTTTAACAGAAATGTTCTATATAATTTATGTTACGCCAACAGTGATACAAATCACTTGATTATTTCTATAACAACCGAATTTGTTGATTTTAACGGTTGCTACATAGAAACATATTACAAATAATATTTATGGACAAGAATGATTGGCCAATAGAAAGTAACGAGAATAGAAAACCAATAAATATGGAGAAGAGGCAGCATATTATCACAGTTTGGAACAGTATGCGGGAAAATAATTTGTTGATATGTTATACATATTTATATCTAACATGTTGGAACAATTTATTCAATAATGGCAATACTGACAACAAATCTCTCAAGCTTAAAAAAAAAAAAAGTCCACATTAGCATTATTGGCGGTCATTATCACATGACTATAATTTGTTGCATGACGAGCATACAACCTGCAGAAAGTAAGCCAGCAATGGGAACAGTGATGAGCCACGCGAAAGCAATGTTTCGAAAAAGTTTCCACGAGACTCCTTCGCCACCACGTGAAGCCCAACCAACGCAAACAACTGATCCGACTTTGCAATGAGTTGTAGAAACTGGTAAGCCAGCTTTACTGGCTAATAGGACGGTTAATGCAGCACCAACCTATAACAACGCACATACGTAAATCCAAATGGAATCAGTATTCAACTATAACTTTTGGTCACTCACCTCAATCGTGAAACCTGTTGTAGGTGTTATCCTAGCAAGATCTTGACCCAATGTTTGGATAACTCGACGTCCCCAAACCCAAAGTCCTATTGAAATACCAAATCCACCATAAAGAAGAATCAAAAGTGGAGTCTCGGCTTCTTGGCGTGCCGATCCTTCGGCATAAACTGCCCACAGGCCTATAAGTGGACCAATTGCATTGCTAACATCATTGCCGCCATGAGCAAAGCTACCAAATGCCGCCGTGAGCACTTGAAGGAAGGAAAAGAGTTTGGAAACCTCAGGATTATCCTCGAACCGGTGCTGGAGATTGTTAACATGTCCAATATCCTCTTCATCACCGGTTTCCCCGCCTCCACTAGTTATTATAAGGAGAGGGCTTGCGCTGCTGT
Source organism: Meteorus colon (assembly GCA_030523085.1). Lineage (NCBI taxonomy): Eukaryota > Metazoa > Arthropoda > Insecta > Hymenoptera > Braconidae > Meteorus > Meteorus colon. Next base: position 89,558 of record JAPYZH010000260.1, read on the forward strand.
TACCCTTTAATGTTGGTTGATTAATTTCAATCAGTTTGGTATTCGATTCAATTGGCTTCGACGATGGATCATTCGTTTCAGTAATCACGGCCAATGCAGTTGTTTCATTTTTATAAGCACCAAAATTGACTGTTTCCCCTTCAGTATTACTCGATGATATGATAATACGTTGCCGGTGAGCGGGTACAACAAAAATATAAACAATCACACCGGATAGTAGACCAACTGTCAGTGCAGCTATTATACTTCCCCACCAAGGTATCTTGTCCATCATCAAAACTGGATATTCAGAAAACAATCGAATTAAATCATATTATATATATCGTTAATATTATATATACAAATATTATTATATTTCAATAATATCATATGTATATATGATTCTCCTTTATGTATAATATTAAGTGATAAACATTGATTCCCGTTTACGTTTAGGTCCATCCAATACAACTGACATAATGTTAACAGCGAGCGTGAGGCCATAAAAGATTGGAAGAACGTTGAGGCCTCGGTCCAACGGCTTTTTCGATTGTAATATTGACTTTTTAATTAACCAAAAAATACTGACGGAGACGATTCCACTGAGTATTGGGCTGGCAAACCAGGACGCAGCGATATTTGCTAGTGCCATCCACTTCACCTATGAAAATATTCAGTATTTTTCTATAATTGATGGAGACACAATATGAATGCATATTGAAATATCTACTCACACCAGCAGTGCCTCTGCAAACAAGTGAAAAACCAACCGTAGCACCAACAATAGAATGCGTACCAGATATTGGTAGTTTCAAAGCCGTGGCTACCAGTAACCAGATTGCCGATCCAGTGAGACTGCATAAGGCACCAACCATCAATTCTTTTTCATAGCCCTCATATAGAGTTACATCCAAAATTCCTTTCCGCATAGTATCCGATACCTAAAATGGAGTATTTTCAATGAAGAATCAAATAATGATCATGAGATTGGGAATTGCTACCTTATAACCGATCAAAACAGCGCCAGCAATCTCAAATATTGTCGCGAGAACGCAAGCTTGGAAGATAGTTAATACTCCAGCACCAACGCTTGTTCCAAAACTGTTTGCTACATCATTGGCACCAATTCCAAAGGCCAGAACAAATGCAACGAGAAAACCCACCACCACCAACCATACTAAATTCATGTCGTATGGTTCGGACATTTTACTATCCCGTATGTAATGTTGTTGTATTTTCACTCTTGGAAAAAATTAAATTTCTAGCTTTTTATTCTTTTGTCTAGAACTAAGTAATATTATTATCATTATTATTATTATTATTATTATTAGTAGTAGTAGTAGCAGTAGTAAGTAGTAGTAGTAGTAGTAGTAGTAGTATATTGTTTACTACGATAGTAATTTTTCATTCAATCATTTTTAAGCTATGTGTTCTGTCCTCTTGCTTCACCTCACTCTGTTTCATCAAACTTCTTCACTAATACTATTCTTTCGTTCGTTTTTTCCAATAAAACATATGTGTCTGTGATAAATCACACTCATATAAGTTTAAGAGAGAGGTAGTATGTATCTCGGATGATGATTGATACACGTGTCATATATAAAATCGAATTATATATGAATACTAATCAACAATAACAGATCCATGTCTTTTGCCCATTTCACAGTATTTAAATATTATTCTCTACCTTACTTCTCCCCCTTGTTGTAGTTTATATCTTATATCTTGATGGCAATAAAATCAATTCGGTTGTTGAGACTTTGTACATGTAGAAGAGGTAGTTAATGGTCATAGCACCCGGCATCACTAACTTCATGACGCTTGTGCACAATGAAGAAAGTACGTTATGTTATTGACTCATTGATATATGAGTATTGCACTTTGATTCTTTATTCGGTGAAATTTTGATTCGCGCCCTGAAACTTGAGCTTTTCAGCATTATTCGCGTGGATTGTGGTACCGTTTTTCTCAACTTTTGCATCTGAAAGTTAATTCACAAAATTCCTAATTATATATTTGCATCACATTGATGAATGATACATATCTATGGGGAACGATTTGATCGACGTACCATATCACAGAGTATATACATTCTTATTAGTATATATGTATATCATGACAATTAATATTCGTTCTGATCAATAAATTTTATAGAATTTCGATTGAAGGCTAATGTGAGTCACAACAATTTGCAATTTGATGATACATTAATATGGTGGCGTGGATGATGAAATGAAGCTGGGGCAGGGGATTATAGCATCGACACATCGAGGAAACTAGAGTACGCCGGCCGGTGGACATATTTCAATTTTATTTCAAACAAACGAACGAAATTCACGAGAAGGCATGAGACTACGGTTCATCTTATGTTTCACATCATATTCATCCATTTATAGTGGTATATCAGAACTATTTGAGGGTTGACCAAATAAAGACCAAAGGAAATATATATTTCTCACCGATGTCGTTGCTTTCATATTTTTCAACTTCTCCGTGATGATTTAATATTCTTTTGGGCGATCATTCACGGTATAATATCATGGATTGACAGAAAATAAGAACACCGTGGATCGAGAATACAATCAAGACAATATATTTGTTATGTATTCACAGCAAATGACTTGTATTAACGATGGGATTCACGATAATAATGATAAACTGTGATGGAACAACACGAAATAGAATGGAGCAAGTGATACGCGTTGCCCGTTGCGAACACTGTGGAACAGAGTAGAACTTGACTGCATATATATTCGTTTTCTCCTGGAAGCATCCACTGGTATTCACTCAGTGGAATAACGACGGGGTGCCGGAAATCACGACTACATAAGTGGGGGATGAGGTATTGATCGATCCGACTTGTTCTCGCATCCCCTAGTTGCCCTTGCACACGTGTCTTCATTATGTATATATAGCATATGTATAAAAATATTCATTCCAGCTCTAAAGTACGTAGATATATATCAGAGAGTGGCAAAATAATTATTGAAGCAATCACTATAACTGTAATTGAGTCATACAATGAAAAATAGACTGTCAAATTTTATTTACACGCTGTGCTATTTTCTGCCTTTAATGAATTATCTATTTTATATAGATATTCGTACACAATTCTTAGAACAACTCTCTACATATGGTAACTTTTTTCAAATACTTATTCCTTGTCCCAATCTTCTTTTTCCTTAATTTCCCTTTTAACTTCTTCGATATATGGTTGGAGATAGCGCACGTCCTAGAAATAAATTGATGAAGTATTTAGATTCAGAATGAAAGTAGGATAATTATATAAGGGTTGTATTCTCAATAATATGAACCTCCTCATATTTAATCCACTGTTCTTTGGGTAAAACAACTTTGTTGCAGCTGAGTTGCATGGCACGAACTAAACGGAAAGTTCGCTCATCAGAAATTTTTTGGGGCAGGCGACGGATGGCTTCTTGGACCTCATCAGTCTCATACAGGCAGTCATCGTGCATCAAACCTGATTTGAATAGCATTTTGATTAATTTTTGGCGCAATAATTGTAGACAAAGACGATTATTCAAGCAAAAATATTGTAACTTGCCATATTGATTAAAACGAGACAAATTGCAAGCCCACTTCTTGAACCCCTCGCCTAAAAAATCATATTATTATGTAAGCTTCTATACCTTTGTTTAATAACCATCGAGTCGGATCTTGAACTGATCGCAATGTAAAATACGACGGACTCCAAATCAATCATATAGTAATTCTTACTAATTAAAAAATTCGGCTTTACTCCGGGCATTATTGAGTATTTTTACGACTCTTCAGAATATTGAGCTCGTTTTTTCACGTTTCAAATATATAAATAATCAGCAAGGTGCAAATAGACAATGAGACATTAGTTGATGGCAATCAAGTGCGACACCTCACCGAGTTTGAGATGATGGTTGATGTTGGTGAGGTTAGAAATTTTTCAGAAATATCTTATGGCGCCATCATCAACTGCTCATATATAGTCAATCTATCAATGCTGATATTGATTGAACAAAGGGTCTCTTCTCACGTATTTGTGGGTAATACACCGGCAAATATTTCATGAAGCGCGAAATTTAAAATCATTGACAGTTTGATCCGTGTTCACGTTTTTTGTCTAAAAATCTCATTTCAATATGTTAATTCAGAAACATGCGTAATATAGAATAAACGGGACGGATTTTCAGATTAGGATTTATGTGCGCTTGATTATATATATTTAGAAAATTGGAATAAGCCCGCCACTATGTTTTTTTCTGATGGGTCACACAAAGAATAACAGTGGGAGACAGGAACGTCAACCATCGTGCGACAATTTAGTGAAACATAAAGGGTGGTCAAATTTAGAGGGTTTTCCACTGTATCTCCTTTGACTTCAGCAGTTTTTCACGATTTCCCGTGGATCTCAAAATACTGTGGATATCCATGGGCAGCCGTGGGTACGCGGAAATGCGCGGGAATAGCTTCATTTGTAACGAAGTAATATGCTGCTCTTTACGTGGGATATAAAACAGCACAAATGTGTAGAGGAAATTTTTTTATATATAATTCGTATTGTTGTGGAAAAAAGTATGGATGGAAATTGAAGCCGTGTGAAGCACAATGAAGAAACGTGAAAGGTGAATTATATAAATATATAGAATCAAAATTGTTGCATTACAAATGAATGTAGATGGAGTTGGCAGTGGGACTATTTCCTGTGGCGTAACATTCGTGCAACGGCTCAATATATAAGGCCACGTCGGACTACTTTCAATGCCTCTTCCTCATTAAGAGTAGAGTTGTGTTCACGTGTGGTTGTGTCTCCTTTTTACTATAAAAAATAGGTCACACAACCCACCTCCATTCGTGAATTAACGACTCTTCTAAAGTAAACCCATAAAAATAAAAACAAAAAAAAAATAAAATACAAAAAAATAAAAAAAAACAAACAAACAAACAAGATAAAAAAAACTTGAAACCAAAAAAATCGCAAAATCGTAGAAGGTAAAATCGCTGCAGAACGAAGAAGTCTGTGGAACAAAAAAGCGTAGTAACGACAGAAAAGAAAAAAGCCGTGTGTGTATGTGTGTATGTGTAGAGCGACGAAAGTTTTTCATCGTAAATTTATTTTCGCCACAGTGCATAAATAAAAATAATCAATCTTTCGACGAATAAACGTAGGGGAGAAGAGAGCCAACGGCAATTGCGATCATCGTCAGTGCGAGGCGTGGACGCAGCCCAAGCCATATTGAAGCTTAAGAGAGAGAGAGAGAGGGGTTTAGCGTGAAGAGGCCATTTTTCTTTGCAGCTGCTCGAAACTTTCCTCCATTCATTTAATTTGTATAAACCAATTAAGTACCTTTGGCAATAGCGAATAATATCAAAATGAATCCAGGCGCTCCCAATTATCCCATGGCGTCACTTTATGTGGGTGATCTCCAATCGGATATCACTGAGGCCATGCTGTTTGAAAAATTTTCGTCAGCCGGACCCGTTCTCTCTATTCGTGTGTGTCGTGACGTGATCACCCGACGCTCGCTCGGTTATGCTTACGTCAACTTCCAACAACCCGCCGATGGTAGGTATCACTTATTCATTATTCATCTGTTAATCATATCACTCTTTTCATCATTATTTCGATCATCATCATCATTATTATTATTATTATTATTATTATTATTGTCAATAGTAGTAGTAGTAGTAGTAGTAGTAGTAGCAGCAGCAACAGCAAAAGCTGTAGCTTTCCTCATCAATACAAATTGTGGTAACTATTTGCAATGGCAGTATTGTTTCTTTCTTTTCTTCTCCCACGCAACATGCATAAAAACACGTGCATTTGACCACCATATTGGAAGCATGGCGAGGCTTCTGACTATACATATTAATATTACATATATATGTGTCGTATATTTTTACCGTTTGTTGTATTCCTTGCTAGTCAGTTTCGCTCGGCACATTTATATTCTTGCAAAATATTATTTCATATCCGCATATATATATTTATACCGTTCGAGACCATAAAAATGTCCGATCGTTCTCTGATTCACACTTAGCGTGCTTGAAGCCATGTTGGTGTGACGTCTTAACTAACTATCGTAATTTGGATAGTGTCGTCCGTCACCACGTGTCCAGAAATTCATTGATTGATGGACACAGTATTTCGAAATAAATCCCAAACAACGTTTGTTGATTGAAGAAGTAGCGGTCATCATCTCGATGATAAAAGTTATGACGTAATTAATTTTCAATTACAGCTGAGCGTGCTCTGGATACAATGAATTTTGACATGCTGAAAGGACGGCCTATACGCATAATGTGGTCCCAACGAGATCCATCGCTGCGTAAATCTGGCGTTGGGAATGTGTTTATCAAAAATTTAGATCGTAGCATTGATAATAAAGCCATGTACGATACATTTTCCGCTTTTGGTAATATTCTGAGCTGTAAGGTTGCTCAAGATGAAACTGGCGAGTCCAAAGGTTATGGTTTCGTCCACTTCGAGACTGAAGAAGCAGCCAATAAATCTATTGACAAAGTCAACGGCATGTTGTTGAATGGAAAAAAAGTAAGGAAAACCTTTTTGTTGACACATTCAATATTCGTTCGGTTGAGAAGTTACAGTTGTACACATAAATACAGTATCATCAAGGTAGTAAATTTTATTATTTCAGGTATACGTTGGTAAATTCATTCCACGCAAGGAACGCGAGAAGGAGCTCGGTGAGAAGGCAAAACTGTTCACAAATGTTTACGTCAAAAATTTTGGTGAGGACATGAGTGATGAGAAGCTTCGGGATATGTTTGAAAAATATGGATCGATAACGAGCCACAAAGTAATGTCAAAAGACGATGGGAAATCACGTGGATTCGGATTTGTTGCATTCGAGGATCCCGATGCAGCAGAGCAAGCTGTTATTGAGCTCAATGGCAAAGAAATTGCGGAGGGTAAATTTATGTATGTTGGTCGGGCACAGAAAAAAGCCGAGCGTCAACAAGAGTTGAAGCGTAAATTTGAGCAACTGAAAATTGAACGTTTGAATCGCTATCAAGGCGTCAACCTTTACGTGAAAAATTTAGATGATACAATTGATGATGAACGTTTGCGTAAAGAATTTACACCATTCGGCACAATCACGTCCGCTAAAGTGATGCTAGAGGACGGGCGCAGTAAAGGTTTTGGCTTTGTATGTTTCTCAGCACCAGAAGAAGCAACAAAAGCTGTTACAGAGATGAATGGTCGTATTGTTGGTACAAAACCACTTTACGTCGCTTTGGCACAACGCAAAGATGAACGAAAAGCTCATCTCGCATCTCAATATATTCAAAGAATGTCGAATCTACGTATGCAACAAATGGGACCAATGTATCAAGCCGGTGGTGCTGGAAGTTTCTTTGTGCCAACATTGCCGCAACCGCAGCGTTTCTTTGGACCTGCCCAAATGGCACAAGTACGCACAACACCAAGATGGGGGGCACAACCAAACCAAATACGACCAAACGCCCAAACAGGAAGCTCTGGATTTGCTGCAATGCAAGGACCATTCCGCGCCGCACCACGTGCGCCAGCAGCACAAGCTGGCGCTATGAGAAACGCAATTTCGGCCAGACCAATCACTGGTCAACAAGCAGTAGGCGGAACTAACATTCAAGGACGTGCAATGTCTGGATCAACAGTTGGTGTTTCACCCTCGCAAAATCGACCCTCGAACTACAAATACAATTTGAATGTACGAAATCCACCACAGCCGATGCCAATGCCAGCGCCTGCACCAGTGCAACAAGCGGTACATATTCAAGGCCAAGAGCCATTGACCGCATCTATGTTGGCTGCTGCATTACCACAAGAACAGAAGCAAATGCTCGGCGAAAGGCTATTTCCACTAATTCAGTGCATGTATCCACAACTTACAGGTAAGATTACCGGGATGTTGTTGGAAATTGATAATTCGGAATTACTCCATATGCTTGAGCATAATGAGTCGCTCAAGGCCAAGGTCGAGGAGGCAGTTGCTGTGTTACAAGCGCACCAGGCTAAACAAGCTGTTAAAAAAGAGTGAAAGAGTGGACCACGCGATTCATATTTTTTCTTCCCATCCAATTTTTTTTGAATCGAAAGAAATTCTTCTTGCAATTAATTTTTCCTTTTCTGATAAACTCTCATTGTTATCAAGCCATCATTATCCAATGAGCGTAATCATTTGGTGCGCTTTTTTAATCTTCGTTTTTTTTTCAACGTTTTCTATCAAAATGTTACTTGTCTTTATTCTCAACTTGTTCTTCACTTGATTGTTATTATAACCCTGGTGGTCGAATAACGGAAAGACGGAAAAATGAATGGATAGGTGAATAAATAAATGAAAAATGAAAAATAAAAAAAAAAGAACAAACTAAAAAGAAAAAAAAAACGAAAAACAAGAAATTTGTCGCTAACGACGTACAACTTCTTACATCCATTCTCATTCTACTACATGCATTTCGTTGAATAATCGCAGATTCTGAACTAAACATTATCATATTATAAATTTTTGTAAAATTTCATGTTTCAAAAAAAAAACAAAAAAAAACAAAAAAAGACAAACAAACAAAAAAAAGAGAAAAAAAAATGAAAAACAGTCGAATCGAAAGAGACGACAACAATTGTAAGCAGAGGGAGTTTCTTTTTTTTTCTTCAAGTTTTATGATAATAATTATTTCCTTTCGAATATTCCTGGATGTTGGTTATTTATTCCTTAACCTTAAATCACATTCCATCACATATGTAAGAATTATTAATGTTGCACGAACGGGATCATCCGTCCCTTTGTGAGTGCGGCAACATTATGCTCCGATGTTACAAGAATTTGGTTCCAACTACGGATAAATAATTCGAATGGACTGATCATATTTTGTCCCAATTCATGTGATTATTGCATAAACATTGAACACTGCAGAGTATGTCTCCATATCGTAATTTATTATGAAACTTTTACCACGATACTTGCATCAATGACATTAGCAAATTGAACAAGATGTAATACGCCAACAGAGATTCAGTCATCTACTCAAAGGTATTTGTCTACATCACATCGCTCCCTTAGAAACAGTCGTGGAATTCTGAACGCATTTTCCTCCTTCCCATCGTATAAATAAGTAATTTGCGGGTGTTTTTTTTTCTGATTTCTTAATATTTTACTTTTAATAAATTATTATGAAAATACATTAAGTAATTGGCATGAATCGGAATGGATGGTGGGGGTGAGAAATATGATTAATGCCGAACTGAAAACCAAACTTCACCACGAGGTAATATTTCATGAGCTTTTTTGCGGACCATCATGCTGGACTAGCGTTCCATCCTTAGAAGGAAATTTGACATGTGCTCGTAGACGACCAGAGTGATGACTGTAGCAGGTGTGACCCTCGTCAAGTTGACCCCCAAACCTTTGTAAAAGCCTCGCCAACCTTCACCCCTGCAAACAACCACCAGCCATACTTCTATTTACTCTCAATTTTTCCATATTTGTAAATTGTTCAATTGTCAATAACTAATCACTCGCGTACGATTTTTGAACGGGAGGATGTTGGAACAATGTAAAATATCGTTGATCATTCAATTCGATAGCTTTGTTGGTAAACTTTCAAACATCCATATTCGGCCAAAAATCGTACTGCTGGTGGTTTAACGACATAGTTTCCACGAGACACATGCGCACGAACATTTATTTATTATCTGTTGTACATGTATTTGGTGATTATTGATCCACCCGTGGACCTGCCACGTTTACATCGTAACAACATTACATTGTGTCTGTATTCTTGTTTTTGAATCTCATTGCATATTCTAATTCATTTATCCAAGCACATAGTTCTTTACTCTTCAGCGACATAAAGCACACACCCACATCTTTATTCATGTTTGATTCGGGGGCAATCTCATCATCACATAGCTGTAACGGAAACTTGTGATTCATACTGTTTCAAAAATTGAAAATGTTCACGATTGCAGAGAGGTTATTCAATACGAATGACTTTGAGCCATCATTTGCAATCAAATTCTACTTCGGACTCGTTTATTGTAGTAATACTTATATATCAATTCATTATGCATGAAACGTTCAAAAAAATTTTTCCTCATAATCTATTATTAATTGAATAATCGCAATTTTTTGATTCACATATATGTGCTATTATTGATCTATCATTGAAAGACCGCTAGTTCATTAACATTTCATACTCACCCAAAACGTTACATGTATGAAAATTGTCTATGTCTTCATGTATTGAAGCAATCGAAAAAATTGTTTTGAAATGGATTTACTTTTGTCTCCCCCTCCCCTCTAATCTGTTGTTGGACATAAGGGTTGAAATATCAGTGCGTTATCCCAGCTTAATCAATAAAACATTTGAAAAAACAGTGTTGTGCATGGGCGAGTATGGTAAAAATATACATATCAACAAAGTATATTGATTAATGTAATGTGCATCATTTCATCAATCAATTGTCTTGCATTCTCCAAATGAAGTCTATCAGAGAATAAGTCATTTCTTTTAGTTGAAGAAATGGTGAAAAAAAAGATAATTTGAGATTTGCTCATATAAGAACACCGCTAATCGCCGGTAAATTTCTCGTATATAATAATAATCAAACAAATATTCGGCGTAACGTGCACGAGATACGGCGATAAACCTTTGTAAAAACCACGTATGCCCTCTGACCTCCAAGTTTGTTGAATACAGTGCCACGTTCCCCTATATTCATGGTGATGATCTTGTAAACGTGCCCTCACAACTTGATATGGATATGTAGATGCAGCAGCAATGAGCTTTGAGAATGCAGCAAAAATTATGTAGTCCGTTGTACACTGAAAACAAATAAATCATATTCTGTCGTAATTTCCTTGTTTTCAAATTCATTATAAGTAATTGACATCATATATGTGACACATCAATATGCTGCAACTCACCAATTTACTGTCAATCGGCATTTGTCGATAATCATTATAACTATTTTTCATCTCTTCGTACGTCATGAATTGTATTGCACCGTGAGAAACACCAAACATTCCAGGAACTAAACCCTATGAATCGAATGTAATTGGTGTAGTATATGATGTTTGGTTCGGTCCACATCTTTCAATCAAATATTAAATTTCAAATGCTCACTTTGTACAATCCTCTAACGCCTTCAGTTCTGTATATTTTTCCAAGCGCATCAAACATTCCGGAATATCTCTTTGATTCATTGAGATTGACATCACTTTTATATTGTAAACACAGCCGAGTTTTCACGACCCATATTGGGTTTGTCATCAAAAGAGTAAGTATACCAGCATCCGCAGCCGCAACCATGTGTAGTGATGGGCCAAGAGGCTTTTTTGAATTACCACCTTGAATCCATGTTTTTATACTATTATAGCTGTAAATGAATAATGTGTTGTTCATATTAATGATACTATAAATGTAGTAACTAGAATCTTACAACGAAATCAATACGTGGATTTGCCTTACAAGAAAAAGTAAAGGCCCCAAGAGCTGCCGGAACCCAGAACATTAGGTGCAACACCCCGATATAAACCACGCAGTCCCTCAACACGCACAATTTCTTTAATTGCACTTCTCAATCCAGTATACTGTGGCACTGCCTTTGTCATTCCATCATTGACTGGTAACAATAGAAATACATGGTTATTGAAAATTTAGAGAATGAATTGTCAGAGCTGTCTTCGTTGAGGCGAAAAAGTTGGAACATAAAAAGTGATAGCTTCAATGAAATTATCTTTCCTGTTGCATTTCATCCAAATGGTATAAACGCTATGCTAAACTTTCTACCTTGCGCACCGCATACCCTGACACATCATTCGTGAACAAGTAGCGATGGATGAATTTTGAAAACACACTGGGTCTAATCGATACTTGATATCAATTCAAAAAGTTAATATTGTAGATATGACTTTTGTTTGAGTGATCGATTTGGCGAATTAGTGGCCTATGACAATTGCATAAGACTGTTAAGAATATGAGACTATTCATGTTATCTTCGATAAATCTATACAGTTTTATATTCGTTTGACAAGTACAGAAAGGCATCGAAATTTCTTGGAAAATAAATTAGTTCCATCATGACTAAATATCCAACTGAACAACACACTGAATCAACTACAGCCAAGAGTTATTTTTGTCCTATTATGTAGATTTTTTTCCAACTGTTCTCATCTCACACTTTTGTTCTTTAGTTCTTAAATATTTCCACGAATTTTTCCTACTTTATGACATCATCAACTATGAGAAGGCAACAAGAATTACATTGATTTGGCCATGCATTATTTTTTTTCACAACGAATTTGTAATAAAATGAAATAGCATCCGATCGTGTGTTATGTTGCTTCAGTGTGCAAGAATTTTGTAGGAAAAGTTTTGGATCGTCGTGATTGTCGTTCATGTTTCTCTGTGTTGTCAGGGATCGCAACTGTTGGACATAGTGAAAAAAGGAACATAGAAACACTAAACCTGGAATTATTTATGTTAATTTACATTATTCTGTTGAAATGGTACGAGGCATACTATGACAGTTATAAAAATACTTGTTATTGCTGAATGACATGACAAATAATATAAGAAGGCGGAGAAATAGTGCGAAAGAGCTTATGAGTAATGGATAACAGAAAGTATCACCTGCAAATCGTATTTTGATTAGATCCAATGGATGTAACATAAGGGTGGAGATTACACCACCGGATATCCCGGCCACGAAATGCTCATACTTGAAATGACTTAAAACTGGTAAAGATGACCTGGGTCCAGTTGCACCTGTTGTTTTGATAGTCGACATAGTTTGTGCTCTTTCCAAATCAATTCTGGCACTTGATGAACATATGCTGTTTGTTATCGCTTTAACATCGTGTTTGATTTGGTTGCAGCCAACGGCAGCATTATTTTTTTCACCGTGATTATCAATCTTCACCAAGACTTTTTGGCATATCAATTGATGTGGTGATGGCACCGTTATTTTCTGGTACTGATAGAGTTTGCGACTGACGACACTATTGGTTGATTATTATTGCACAATTACCAGCAATCGATAGACAGAAGTCAGCTGTGAAAAATCAGAAGCCAAGAGTTGACATGAACGATAGTTCACTAATCACGTATGATATGAATATATGTTGAGTAACAGAGACGATATGTTTGGTCACTCTACATCTTTTACTGCATTACCTGCCAACTAACTACGTTCACTGCTCATTGGACGTGTCTACAACTGAACTGATGATAATTTGTAATATAGTTTGCACACAATCATATCAAATCGCATCGATTCGTACAAAATGTACACAGATAAGTAGACTCAGGTATACTTTAACACAATTTCATGGTAAATTAAACATGTGTATTTGTATTCAGTAGTATGGCACACTATTTTTGTGCACAGACGTTGATTGTTACGGTGTCCCTTTTTCTTTTTTTTTCTTTTTTAAAAAAAACTGCGATCGTTATAAAACTACTATAACGTCTTACATCCCATATCTATTCATACATAATTATACATAACTCATTAACTACACTGTCTGTAGCTCTTATACTTTTGTCAATGACGTACCTGTGTCCTGTCATCTGATTGGTGAATAATCGGCCAATAACTCGCTCTAATAGTCTCTACTCTCGATGATGCACACGTAGTTCGGTTGGTAATTCAGTTGATAAGGGAGTTGAGGAGCGGTAAAGGTGGTGTAGCCAAAGTGCAACATCATGCGTATGATTATCGAAAATATACATATTATGCATTATCTTTCTTTTTTTTATAATAAAATTGAGATGAGAAATTTCATATGTGGTATCAATTTATTCGTAACGTGATTGGTTAGTTCACCGGGCGCGCTTGCGCGTCCAACGTCACGCTAGTTAATATGAAATTCACATGAATGAATGGACGAGAAATAAATAAATACAGAGAGAAGGCGTCTCTATGATAAATATACAGATGTTTGAGCACCGACAACGATAGAGGCGCTACTGGTGTAGAAATGCGTGATGGTATCATGATTCATACGCGCTACCATATGAACTTTATTAGTAGTATAATTTAGCGGTAGCATCGATTGTATCTGTGATTCATCGAGAATTTAACAATCTTTTGTATGATGAATATATTATTATTTTGTCATGTGAGCAATCGGCTCTTCTAGGATCTTATTTTGAACATCCGAAGGTAGGGCTAGCGGAGACCTTACGAAAAAAAAAAAACAATCTTATAAATATGACCAATTGATATTTGTATTCATCAATGAATTGATATATTGCATAGCGCAGTAGAACTTCATTACCTGGACAAACACAAAGACGGCAAAATAGATAGAAGTATCGGAAAAACATGATGGATATATAATGGTCTATTAGTTCATGAATTCACGACACTGAATTATTTAGCTCCGGTATCAAAATCAAAATATCTGCTTCATTTATATTGGCTTTTGTATAGTCTCTTGATCTCGACATATAATGCAATATGTGTACAATTGTGTAAATACTGTTCATATAACATAGTCATATAATATATGTGCTCGCAATTATCGATTTATGTTCATTATAAAATGATGAGGATTTAAAATACGCATAATTTTCATTTCACACGTTGATAGACGAACTATTTCTAAAATAATGAAAACCACAATACATATCAGTGTACGTTTTTTGATTTTCATTCCTATTAAAATACCCAATATGGAAAACTATTGGGTTCATATATTTGAGCCGATTTTTAATTCAATGACATTATACTTCGTTATGATATTAGCAGCATCTGCATTTACACCACGCGGAGATACGACATTGCTTTATTGTGAAATTGATTTATTGACTTTTACTTTTTTTTTTTCATCATCAACTTTTGCATAATTTGTTCGTTCCTAATCCGTGATTATTTCATATATATATGCATGAAGAAATGAAATCACCATTTGGTGTAAAACTATCCATATGAGGAATATACGAAAATTGAACAAATAGATGTATACATATATAAATGACTTGAATGATAACATACTGTTGTAATAATTTGATATGATTGTTGATGCCATGATTCTCTGGAATACTATCATTTATATTTCGCTGTTACTTGATCAAGATTTATAAGAATATAGTAATAAAAACCCTGTCACATCATTATTTTGAACTTTTCACTACAAAAGTACTGATGCAATTTCAACTGCGGATTCATATCAGGGTGGTATATAGATAATTGTCGTAAATGAACACACATGCATTCACTGTGCAGTAATTATAGTGCAATTTCATAAGAAGTTGAAATTATTAATTGTGATTTGATTGTATGCATGTATGAATGAATGATGATCATTTGAATACAATGCGTATGAAACATTGAAATATCGAATGTTGGTAAGACGCATAGATCATATTATTAAGAATATAAATGTTCTAGTGTGTTAAATTGTTGTTACGTCATTGATTAACACTTTAGTAAGAGCACAGTAGAATGCTCTCATGGATAAATTCTTATATTACAAGTATTGCCTATGCAAGTGGCATTTGATGAAATTCCACACGTATATTACTACATATCATGTTTATTGCCGATCGGCGGAACACCACAAGAATTGGTTTTGCTGCCTATATATAAAAGTTATTGTGTGCGTCGAAATGCTGCCGATTGTGATTTTTGTATTTTATACACAATAAAACGATCCGACTGGTTATTGATTCAAATGTTATCGAAAGTACTTTAGGCTAGTGGTGAGTTATCAGTTTATATCATCATGACATGAGCGATGTTCAATTTAATTATTCTAGTGCAATATTAAAGTCAGATCATTACATCGAATATAATTGATCCATTCAACTGAAATCGTATGAGGAACAATTGCTGATAATACCGAATCATAAGATACAGATACATACATTTTCCTAGTAAATAATCATCTTATTTATGTTGAAATATTGATCGATATGGATTGATAGCCATCATAATTCATGAACATCGAGGATGAATTCATAATATCCCATCGTGATACCTGCTTCGATGTTGTATAATTGCGATATTTCATTCAGAATTAGTCACACATTGTCGCCCATGTCACAAGTATTAACACACTCTTGCAAATTTTTCAAAAGTAATCATAATGGGCAAAGTGTATGTATCATCGTCATATCCTAAAATGTAGGAGCGCTTAATGACCATCCGAATTTTATTTTCCTAATTCGTAATAAAATACTTACTATTTTATTGCCATCTAGAAATATTAGCGTCTTATTTTATTTTTCCATTCTTACCTATTATTACAATTCAAACAAGAATATTTATGTATCTTACATGATTTGTACATGAAATGATAAGTTAATACATCGAAGCAATGGTGCGGAAATGTAGCACTTAAGATACACCGATCTGTCGCCGGATATATCGTTGCGCGGCACTACGTTCTTTGTATGATATACGGCAACGACAACAAATAATCAATTTGCTACGTTCACCACTCTTCATCGCCTTGGTTGTGCGATTAATAACCTTGGAAGAATAAGCAGAGTAAGTCGAATGGCACCTCATTATGTCATACGTGATTTCTTCAATATTATCTGTGATGAGTATTTAATTGTTGAGTATATATGTGTGCATTCGTTTCCTTCTTATTGACGATATTGTATATCGCATAAGCTATTTCGGCCTTGAATTTTTTGCTCGTTTACTTTTCCCGATATTATCATTTGCTATGATAATTTATGCTGACAAGTCGAATTGAAGGACCATACCGGTCTTATTCAATTAAAATCGGTATTGATGATGACGTTCTGGTGATACCAAGATCATGATTATAGTAACGGGGTTCATTCATTAAATTTAATTTGCATATATACATATACATACATCATCTATATCAATAGTACATAGATTATATATTTATCCTGATATGAAAAGCAAAATAAGGACAGTATAGAATTATCAAAGTGTAATATACGATGAGCATCAAGTTCAGTGTAACAAGTATATTCCCTCACGCATAAATGTTTATCCTTATCGTACGTCTCATTGGTTAACGTGATAACGGCATGTATGATAAATCGTGAATACTCAGTGAAGTATATTCCCGGAAACACGCAAGAAGGAAAAGAATAAAGAAAAAATAAAGAATAAAAAACAGAAAAAAGAAAAGGAAACGATTGAAGGAATTCTGACTAGCGTTCAGTATAGAGGAGTGAAATCAACAATCGTTGCGTTTGAGAACATGGACAGAATTCGTGTGTGCTTTGAAATTGAAAGTACACCATCATCAGTCAATAGAAAACAATTATCGTCTAATTGTTTTTCATGGATTTTCGAATGGCGCAATTTTCGAAGTCTATTTGTTCATAATGTGAGTATATATATGACACAATTTATATGTCACAATTACAAACATGTATATTTTCAAAATTTTGTGATAAAATTACCAAATTATGCCATATTTCGGCCCTACCAGTGAATATAACTACTAAGGTGAATAAGAGACTTTCTTCTTCAATGGTTATCATTATCATCACGAATTTGGCCATTCGACATCGATACTTAAACATTAACAATAATATTTTCCATCTATGGATCGATATCATTGACATTTCTTCTCTTTACTGTAGGACAATCACATTTTGGCACATGATGAGCATAGAATATTTACAATTGGCACTCGATTTGATCCGAAAAATACAAAGTTTACGAAAAATCGTATCAAATCAAACAAGGTAGATATATTATTTTTCAGTCGCACGCATATTTATTTTTATTCATATGATTTTTCGATAGGAATAATGAAACATTATATCAGTTATATTCTGTCGAATTGAAAAAAGGGGTAAACTTCGTTTTTCAGTATACACTTTGGAATTTCATACCGAAAAATTTGTTTGAACAATTTCGTCGTGTGGCAAACTTTTACTTTCTGGTCTCAGCAGTAATTGCTATGATAATAGATTCACCCATTTCACCATTAACAACATTTTTACCTTTATTGTTCGTTATTGTTGTCACGGCTGGTAAGCAAGGTTACGAAGATTTCCTTCGACATCGATTGGACAGTAAAGTGAATAGCACTCCAGTCACCGTGATTCGCAATAAATGTGTGCAAGTATGTATTGTCTATTTCGAGTACTATATTCATTATCATTGTTACTAATACTATTGTTACTTCAATAATGATAAATAAAGAGGTGAATATTCTCTGTCAGATTATCGATTGTGAGAAAATTGTTGTGGGCGATATGGTGAAAGTTTCGAGGAATGAAGAAGTTTCATGTGACATTATTCTTTTATATACTAGTGAAGCGAATGATTGTTGTTATGCGACCACATCCAATTTAGATGGAGAAACGAATTTAAAGGTGAATAACGAAATGTTATATTTAATTCATGTTCAATATTGTCACCTATGATAAAAAATTTGTATTATTTATATTGCAGACTCTACGAATTCCCAAAATGACGATGGGCAAGTCTGTAGAGGACATTATTGCAATGGACGCTTTAGTCACTTGTCAACATCCACGTGCCAATCTTTATGAATTTCAGGGTAAGCTGGACGTCCAAATAGAAGATAAAATTTGTACCACGGAGCCTCTTACGATAAATAATATTTTACTTCGTGGATCGAGACTGAAAGATACGGAATTTGTGATTGGTGCTAGTGTTTATACCGGTTCAGATACCAAGCTCTCGCTAAACTCGAAGATGACTCTAAACAAATTTTCCACTGTCGAGAAGTAATGTTGAATTGTATCAAACTTTATGGATTTATCATATTTGACACTAAAGATTATTTAACATTTATTATTCCTCAGAACTATCAACAGATACCTGATTTTCTTGATCCTAGTTCTGCTTTTTGAGATTTTGTTTGCGACTATGATGAAAATACTATACGAAAACGGCGAATCGTGGCCGAGCTATGTTGGTGAATACGCTGCCATGAGTTTCGCAAAACTTATAAACGATATGCTCTCATTCACTATACTATTGAATTATATCATTCCAATATCACTCTATGTAACTGTCGGTCAGTATTGTATCACATTTTTCATAATCACGATAAGCGTGGAATATTATTAATTGATAAATCCTGAAATCTAATTTTCGCACATTGAAGAGGTCCAAAAGTTTTTCGGTGCATATTTTTTCCGATGGGATTTGGATATGTATGATGAATGCAATGATCAGCCAGCATTAGCAAATACATCGGATTTGAATGAGGATCTTGGCCAAATTGAATATTTATTCACTGACAAAACTGGGACGTTGACTGAAAATTTAATGGTATTCAGAAGATGTTCAATTGATGGAAAAATGTATATTGAGAAGGATTGCAACGGAAAATTATATTTATTACCGGATGATGGTGATGAACAAGAAGCTATTGAAATGTATGATTGGCCATCACAAATTTGGCACTTGATGATTGGAATTGCTGTATGTCACACAGTTCATGTTGCACCCCCAGTAATCATGAATGATATTGCTGCCAAACGAACAGCATTTCGTCAAAGCTTTCGTCGAAGATCTATCACTAGAGTCAATAGTTCATTGCTGATGGACCCAAATTTACCAGAGTATGAAGCAGCATCCGCTGATGAGAAAGCATTGGTGGAAGCCAGTGCAAGATGTGGTGTTGTATTAACCAAATACGATGGTGATAAGATAGAGATTAGAGTTGGTGATGCAATCCTTGCATTTACCAAATTAGATATATTGGAATTTACATCTGGTGAATAACATTTCTTTGTATTGTTGCATGGTTATCATTCAGTTAATTTAGGCAGCTTCTCATTGAATATTGCCATTAGTATTCAATCATGTTAACAATCAATAGAGTATATGAAAACGTGACGAAAAAATTTAATTGAGTTTCCATATAGAGAGAAAGCGAATGTCCGTTATCATCAGAGACAGTATGGGCGATGTATGGATATACTGCAAAGGCGCTGATTCTGAGATGTTCCCTCTAATTGATGGAGGAAAAGTCACTGAAACTCAGTTACACGTGGCAGAGTTATCTAAGGTTTCGTTATTATTACTTTTCCTCGATTATATCCCGTGATTTTATTGCAATTCCCAATTACTTGATATGTTATATGCGAATGTGTTGAATGTATATTGTTGATACATAGCCGAATACAATCAAGTCACAATATAAATGGGAAATTAAGTGGGTCATGCTTTCGATAAATGCTCTATTTTCTTCTGTTAGCCTCAACTTCTGTTTCCATCCATTTTTTTCCATAGAGAGGGCTTCGCACACTTGTAATAGCATACAAAAAACTGTCAACACAAGAATATGATACATTCAGACGTAACGCTGAACAGTCACGACAAATTATTGGGATTCAGCGTAAAATATATGTTGAGGAAGCTTATAATACAATTGAGAGTAATTTCACTTTATTGGGCGCAACTGGAATTGAAGATCGGCTTCAAGAAGGTGTAGAGGAGACACTGGAATCGCTCCGTGCCGCTGGTATCAAGGTATTTAATTTAAAAAATAAATTTCACTCGCTAAATCATGTGACTAACGCGATATAAAATATTGGAAACATGCCGACACTGGCCATCTGTTTTAATCCATCAAACACGAAAATGTAGAGTAGATGATAGGATTTTTAAATGAGAATGATGTGACTATTTATTATTGATATAGTGAAATAAATGTATATATATGTTCTATATGATCGTAATCTCCTATCTCCTATATTTTTTCTAGGTGTGGATTATAACTGGTGATAAAGCTGAAACAGCAGAGAACATTGCATTCTTCAGTGGGCATTTTAAATCAGGTACAGAAGTCTTGAAACTTATGGGTCATGCAACAATACAAGGTGGTTTCATCAGTTTAACGAGTTTTGAGTGAGTTGGAATTAAATAATTTGAAATCCAATTCAATAAAGACCTAATTGCGACTCAAATATATTCCAGACGTCAAATGAAATTAGAGCCTCATAAGCAATATGGCTTGATGATGGATGGTACAAGTGTGGCGATCGTTCACAAACACTACCCAGAACTCTTGAGAATGGTTGCTATGGCATGCGATGCTGTCGTATGCTGCAGAATGTCGCCACTTCAAAAATCTCAGGCAAGAAGGAAAATGAAGAAAAACAATATGAATATATTAATTTCACTTACCATGCATTATATTGACGATGGTCCCTGTGGTGTAGTATAAAATTGTTCTTTACCTAGATTGTACAACTGATTAAAAATTCTCGGACGCGACCATTGACAGCTGCGATCGGCGACGGTGGTAATGACGTATCGATGATTCGAGAGGCTCATATTGGTATCGGAATTATGGGTCGTGAAGGGAGAGAAGCAACAATGAGTGCCGATTTTGGTCTCTCGAAATTTATGTATCTTAAAAAAGCTCTCTTGGTTCATGGTCACTGGTATTACATGCGGATAAGTATTCTCACTCAATACTTTTTCTACAAAAACATCGTTTTCATCACCCCTCAATTTTTGTTTGGTATACACAATGGATTCTCTGCAAAGGTAAGAAAGAATTGTATTCATTTGAACTGATCAAAGTTTCCTCATGTTGTGTAATGATCCTGTTAAGGCGCTCTACAACAGTATCCATCTCATGGGTTTCAATGTAGCTTTTACTTCATTGCCTGTTTTGATGTTTGGATTATTAGCACAAGATTATTCGGCCAAAAAACTTTTGCACTTTCCACAATATTACAGTTTGAATAGGAAAAATTATTTGCTGTCCATCTATCAAAGAGTCATGTGGGTAATAACAGGTGATGTGAATTATAATTTCCTTTTTCACATTTTCAATCATTATATTTTCATGGATCATTAATCAGTATTATCATTTGTCGTCAGCAATATGGCAAACGTGCATGATTTACTTCTGCATGTATGCATACTGGTATATAAATCCAGTTAATTTATGGGACAGCACAGATGCTGATTACGGGTCATATAGCACTACTATATTTCATTTGGTGACTTTAGTGACAAATTTGGAGGTAAATTTCGTTGCACAGTCAAGTGGAAAATCCGAATGCTGATTCAATGGGTCACTATATCTTATCTGATTAATCTATGTTGTTAGCTTCTTTTGCGCAATCGATATTGGACATATCCCTTTGTTTTGAGTATTGTGGGCTCAGAAGTGGCTTTTTTCTTCGTTACATTCGTGTTTTCTTCTATCAACACGTAAATATTGAATTCAAATATGTATATTATAAAATATTATCTAAAATATCAATATGGTTTCGCTTTATGTTGATAATAGACAATATGATGGAGATATGTACTGGGTTTTCCATCAGCTCTTGCGTTCCCCGTCATTTTGGATCTTAACTGTAGTTATGGTGCCAGCGTGCCTTCTTCCGGATTGTTTAATTGCTGTCTATGAAAGTTACAGGCATTTGAATCTGAATTATCATAAAGAGAGAGAAGAGTCGCTTGAGAATAGTCGCAGTGAACAGACCACGCCATCCACGCAGGTATATGCACCGAGCAGCTGCAAAAGCAAATATAGCGGCAGCACCAGCAGCGACAGTAGCAACGTAAGGGACGAAATATCGGAGCAAATGTTGAGATATAAAAATACAGTCAATTAATAGTGACTTAGCGCACACTTATAATTGAAATTTTCCAGCAACCCTTCTTTTTCATGTCCTATGTACTTTCTAAAATTCTCCATCAACAAAACCATATTTAAAGTATAAACTAATGGACAATTAATTTTCTTTGTACTTAATTTTCTATTTGTTTTTTCTATAAATTTAACGGAAAAAAGTTATGCAATTTCATACATAACCATCGATGGTTTTATTTTTTCTGTGATGCATCATGCTGAATGATAACAAAAAAACAATAGTATTTCAGATATTCGAATTGGTCCAAGATATGATTTGTTATATATATGCATAGATGTGTAAGGGGAAAATATGAAAAATAAGTAAGTTTTGTGAAAACGGAGAGAAGAAAAATGATGTGCAGAGTTCTCCAAATAAAAATCCCTTTGATTTGATTGAATAGATTCTTATGTGAAAAGTATATACCTATATCCTTTCATTTTCAATTTCATGAACAATGTTCCGCAATAACTTTTATGACCTCATGACTTACATATTGTTAATTGTTCAACGACTGATGAGGATAAAACTTATTAATTTGATTATTTTCGTACATAGAATTGGTAATGTTTCTGCCTCCGATCAAGTAATTCAAGTTATTATACATTTATATTGTGCATTTCGTTCAACTTGTTAATCCATTTGGCCCGCCACTTACCATTCTTTGCGGGTATCTCGTAGCATCCAAAGGATATTTTTCGGAAAATATACATACATACATACATACATACATACATACATACATACATACATACATACATACATACATACATACATATATATATGTATGCATATATTCATAGATGGATATATACGCCACCGGGCCAACCACGAATTGTGTATAGTAGTGGGGAATATGGTGAGATATCGATTCGTCTATACCACACAGAATTATCAATCCTCTTGGAAATTCCGCCTGCGCCGCCCATTCTTTTTCCTTTGTTAAAATTTTTTTAAATTACACAAAAACAAGATATGAGAATAGCTACAGGATATTATCGACGACTCATGGTTGTGGTATTGTTGACAGCATTAGTCTACTGTGTCATTCAAATGTTACGATCAGAGCTGAGCTTCAATGATGATTTTACAAATAGGGAAAAGTTGTGAGTAACTGTTACGTTTAATTCACTGTTTTGTTTGTTCCTTACAACAATATAAATAATAACAACAACAACAACAACAACAACAACAACAACAATAATAATAATAATAACAATAATAATAATAATAATAATAATAATAATAATAATAATACAATCAATAAATACTTTTTTTGTAGAATGCATATTTCGCAATTGATAAAGAACTCAGCGAGGCATAAGAAATTGAACGATAATGATGACATGCTAGCATGCAAACTCCCAGATTTGGACGTGCACAATCATGAAATACTCAGATATATACACGATGTTCCACCGATTACATGCTCACCGGAAGATTGGGTTATTGTTGATGGTTCCAGATTGATCATTCAAGAAAAGGCAAAAAATCACTATGGACAAATAACTTGTGCTTTCAGAGGTATGCGGTATTTCATCTTTACCTCTGTCCTTTCCAGTTTATTCGATATTCTATTTTAATCAAATGTATTGCATATATCAGACGTGTTGAGAGTGAATGATGATACGATCAAATTGGGTGACGTCCACGAGTCTGATGACTCGTACTCACTTGGTCGAAGTGATTTTGTAGATGTCAATTGTGAATCGCAACATGGTGAACAGTAAGGATGTTATACCATTTTTCATAAATATTCGCTACGATTCATATATAAATGATGAGATGAAACAGTTACTTTTCCATGTATACAGGTGGCACAGTGTTCTAGCTGGTGTGAGGGATGATCAGGAAATAAAGAAAATTACATCGTGGGAGAATGTACCTGAGGGTGGATTGAATATGAACGTCCTCATGTTTGGTTTCGATTCGTTATCAAGAAATACATTCATTCGCAAATTACCAAAGACATATCAATATTTAACTGAAAATTTGAATGCCCAAGTCCTCGAGGGCTACAATATAATTGGTGATGGAACACCACAAGCTCTTATTCCCATATTGACCGGTAAAATAGAATTAGAGTTGCCCGAAACACGTAAGAGAATGGGCACCCAAGCTAATTACGTAGATGTGTATCCAATGATATGGAAAAAATTCAAGGATAGCGGATATATCACTGGCTTCATGGAGGATGTCCCTTCTATTGGGACTTTTACATATAGATTAAAAGGTTTCAAAGAACAACCTACCCACCATTATATGAGATCTTACTATCTTGCGGCAGCTTCATTCTTCAAGAACTATGAAAGATTTTGCATGGGCGGCATTCCTCGGCATATGGTCTGTAGTAATTCAACTAAAAAAATAGTTGAGTAATCAAGATTATTTTTTAACTGAATTGATTGTGTTTAGGTCATGATGAACTACATAAAGAATATATTTGATACTTATCGGGACAACCCTAAATTCATCTTTGGCTTTCACGGTGAACTCTCGCACGACTCTTACAATGACATCGGTGCAGCAGACGACGATTTGAATAATTGGGTGCAGCAGTTGCAGAATCAGGGCCATCTGAATAACACACTTTTGATCATAATGAGTGATCATGGGCACAGGTAAACAACAAAAGTTGACACGATATCAATCAAGCTAAAATGGCTGAATGTGAAATAATTTCCAAGATTCGCGGAAATTCGCAATACTTTGGCCGGAAAGCAAGAGGAACGACTTCCATTTTTTTCATTTGTATTCCCGCCTTGGTTCAAACAAGTTCATCCCAAGGCGTATGCAAACTTTGTATACAACACTAAGCGACTGACCACACCGTTCGACGTTCATAAAACTCTTGAGAGTATTTTAGAAATGGAAACGCCGACACAAGGGGATACGAGTCAACGGGATATAAGTTTGTTTAATGAAATTCCTCTACACAGAACATGCGCCGATGCATATATTGAACCACATTGGTGTGCATGCTTGAGCTGGAAACAAATTCCAACTACCGATCCAGTCATCGTTTCTGCAGCCAATAGTTTCATCAAATTCCTCAATTCCTATACAGAAGAACATCGGAATATCTGTCAAGTTCTACGACTCGATTCAATCATTTGGTCAGCTAAATTGATACCCACCAATAGTCTTTTGACATTTCACAAATCTGGCGATTTAGATGGATTCATGGGTGATTTTAGTGCTAAAACTAAACTATCACACGCGACGTACCAGATAAAAGTGAAAACGCAGCCGGGTGAGGGTTTATACGAAGTTAGCATTGAACATGATATTAGTAATGACGTTTTCAACACCAAGGTCAGTTGAATATTAAATATTTAATGAATATTATTGGCGAAGTACGTCCACTGAGTGAATTTAATTTCCAGATTTCCGATGTCAGTAGAATAAATAAATATGGATTTCAAGCAAGATGCGTTGAGAATAATTTTTTCCACTTACGTAAATATTGCTACTGCAAAAATTGAAAGTGTGTGAGTTTGTTGGATATGAAGAAGGTAATTGCACATTGAGCTTATGGCTCATAATTTCGTGATGTGAGCCCCAACTATAATTCATGAATGAACTCTATGTGCCAATTTTAAAATCGAAAAGAACAAAAAAAAAATTACAACGCAGTTTGTTCCTCAACATGCGGTAGCATATTGATATCTCATCAAGAAACATGAGCAAGCAATTACACTTTCATATTCTTAGCTTTACGAACTGGATGTTTCCTTGTTCCATATACCTTCATCACTGCAGAGTATTTTATATTTTTACGTGATTATCTATACACACATGCATACTCATTTATATTAAATCAAAATCATTATGCTAAAATCATACACTATGTGTATTTGTACAATAATAAAATTGATAATGTGGCTGAATACTCAATGATTCATTTCGGAAATTGATGAAGGAATGATGTTACTTTCCGACAGCTTCTGTCTATCAAGAGAAAACCAACATTTCGCATGTAATCAGGATATTCCGGAAGTTCTGGAGTATCAATTTTCGCTACGATTCGTAATACAATTGTGGAGATGAATGCGTTATTATCATCGTGCTTTTTAATACTGCAATGACAGCAACAGTATGTATAAATTCCTTTCAAGATTCTATGTCGTAGTTGCAATGCAAAATGTGGAATGAAATGTATCCCTTTAATTACCGAACAAGGTCCCTGTAAACGGTTTTGGTTACTTCCAAGTATGATTTCAAATCGTCTTCATATTGGCAATATTCTCCTCCGAGGACCAGCATTTGGAATATACGAAAAATGAATTCATTTCGTTCATCCATTGAATATAGGCCAAATTCATCGCACTCCTCGTCCAACATTATCTGTAATATCAGCATTAGTATGTACGAAATAATTAAAAGACCTACGAACACACATAAACGATAATATGTATGCAACGAAGCATTCTGGAGTATAATTACTGCACGTAGATTATCGGCAATTAAGATTCCATTGATTTGTGTATCAAGTCGTTGGCAGAGGCGGCCCGAGCGATTGAGGATATTGTTCTTGGGATTTTTCAATTTATTGAAGAAGGACATGCTCATAATTGAACATGGAATTTGATTTTCATCAATATGCGGTGTCACTACTTCCACAACTGCGGATGTTCTATTAATCCATTCTCTCAAATTTTTCAACACTCTGCGATTCTTGAAAAATGCCTGTGGATGTTTTTGGTGAGTGAAACGAGAATTTTGGATGAACTCTTTTTTGTATCACTTTCATTCTAATTTCATCATATTATCATCCGTAATGATACGTACACACCTCTGCTAAATGATATTTGTAATAATGATGAAACGGTTCATTGAATAGATAATGTTGAAGTTGGAAATCGATCCCCCTGTAATAAGAAATAGATGCTTAATTATGTGAATGTATTATGTACATATCTATTCTTGCTCAATTGCTTCACTCCATTGTTCATGTTATTCTTTCATGAATATCGTGGTTATACCATTTTCGCAGCAATTCTTGTATATTTTTACTACAAAATTTCGAATATGTTCCTCCCGATAGAAAAACGAAAGAATATTTTGGTACAATCTCAACTTCCATTGGATTTTTAGATGTTGTGCAATTAATTATTTGAACATACGTAATGTCTTGTATACTACCATGGTTACCATCAACACATATGTATCTATCACACAATCGTATAATGATATGAAGTGGCTTTCTATCAAATCTTGCTGTGTATCATCAGTACACGTACAGTATAGATCGAGTCACATAAATTTCTGTATGATTCAATTTATATCGTTGTACTCTAGGTATCTATGTGTAATGTCTCATCATCGTACTTGATGCTTTTATTGCTGTATATAATATACATATGTTGTTAAATGTATTTTCTGAAGTTAAGTATGGAAGGGCTTATGAGTGTTATTGCAGTTGTTACTGCAATTGACACTATATATATTAATATACAGGAATGCGATGCCGTGATATACATTTTTGCTTTGCATAACTATACAAATGTGTGAACTTTGGCGCTACAGATCATATATACACGTATACATATGTGCCCGCCGCTTAATTAAAAATCAGATTTAGTGAAACAAACATATATTGTCTGTTTTATACTGCAATTCCGATTGGTTTCTCGCGCGCCCGTCATATTAACTCACGTTGGTATGGAATTCCGGCTCGAAATTCGGCGTTTAATTGTGGATGGAGAGCCATATTGAGCTCCTCATATATATATGAATGATGGCACCAGGTCAACGTCAACGACAGTTGTTTTATGTCAAAAAAGACCAAATAAAGAATAGCAGCCGCAAAATACCGAGGTACGATTAGAAAAATAATTCATGCCGAAATGATTACATTAGAAAATTAATTTATGTAATCTTTGAAGGAATAAAAATTGAGTAGCGGCGTTTAACCTCACTTATTACTTACGTTTCATAATCTTTACCCGTGCCGATTGTCTGTTCCTCGCCATGCGTAAACAGATGGATAATTATGTCATCCTACCTATATATGAGTTTATACCATAATTCAACCCAAGTGATGAATGATTATGACACCCCTTGTTTTAGATGTGATATTACTCCGGAATCTCGTCTCATTTATCCTGGTGGAGATACAGCTCTGAAACTTTTGCTGTCAGCCCGTTTCTGTTCTGCTATTTGGTGCTACATAAGTGACTGCGATGAGACATTCAATTATTGGGAGCCAAGTCACTATTTACTGTATGGAAATGGCCAACAAACATGGGAATACAGTCCAGAATACGCTCTCCGATCGTATACATATTTGTTGATCCACATGGTACCAGCTAAATTATACTGTTTCATATTCGAGCCAAATCCCGTATCGGTATTCTACTTCATTCGATGTCTCCTCTCAGTGGGTTGTGCTTTATCAGAAGTGTATTTCTATCAAAATGTTTGCAAACAATTTGGAATTCATATCGCCAGATTGACATTCGCCTTTCTTCTCACAAGCTCCGGAATGTTTATATCTAGTGCTGCGTTTCTACCATCTTCTTTCTCAATGTATTTCAGTACAATTGCTACAGCCGCCTGGTATGCACAGAAGTATGAGTTAGCAATTTTCGCTACTGCCATTTCATCGTTACTCGGTTGGCCGTTCGTTGCACTTCTAGGTTTACCAATAGCCATAGATATGGTTATAAGAAGGCAAGAGCGGATAAAATTCATCAAATGGTCGGTGCTATCAGCAATTGTCATTTTGGTACCAATGATTTGGATCGACACGACATATTACGGTAAATTCACAATAACCCCTTCAAATCTTCTACACTACAACGTTTTCACAAGTCATGGCCCCGATCTCTACGGAACTGCACCAATCAGCTACTATTTCATTAATGCATTCCTGAATTTCAACTTTGTATTTATTGGTGCGCTAACCGCACCTGTTGCTTTAATATTAAAATGGGCTATTGTACCAGCTAGTCCCAAAAATACGCATTGTCTTCCCTACTGGTATTCTCTGGCTCCACTCTATCTCTGGCTGGTCGTTATGTTTGCTCAACCGCATAAAGAAGAACGTTTTCTCTTCCCCATATATCCAATGATTTGTTTAACAGGCGCAATAACTGTCGATAGTATCCAACGATTGTATTTTTTTGTCAAAACACGTATCAAACCCATGTCTCAATGTACGCAGTATCTCCAGGGCACATCATACATAATGATTGCTGTATTAATAGTTTGTGGTATTCTTGGAATCTCGAGATCTTTTGCATTATTCAACGGATATTATGCACCTCTAGAATTGATGATGGAGACAAATAAACTTGGATTTAATGATCAAGTACCGAGTAATGTAAATATCAATTTTTGTGTCGGCAAAGAGTGGCATCGTTTTCCAAGTAGTTTCTTCTTCCCTACCAAAAATTGGAAGCTCCAATATTTGCAGTCGGAATTTAAGGGCCAATTGCCTCAGCCATTTTTCATTGGTCCAAATGGCACTAGTGTTATTCAACCAAATTTTAATAATTTGAATCAAGAGGAAACATCACGTTATGTAAGTATTCATACATACATATATATATATATATATATATTGGAAAGAGGAACATTTTCTAATTGATTTATTTGTTTTTATTGCAGATTGACGTTGAGAAATGTCACTTCATATTAGATTCTGATTCTGGCAAGGAAACTGAATTGGAGCCCAATTATTCTCGACACCGTGACAATTTTACTCTGGTTAAATCATCAAAATTCATGGATTCATCAACGTAATAGACCAACAGTATAAGTCCTAGTGAACAACAGTAGATATGAATCAAAATTGAATAACTTGATTTTTTTTCAGATGCCATCCAATCTTCAGGGCTTTCTTCATTCCCCTATTATCATGTAATTATTGTACATATATATCATACAATTTACTGAAGAGTAATAAGTTCAAACTACTGTCAACAACAAGTGAAAGATAGATTGTCAAAGTAGACTATGAATAAAGTATCAATATTGATTTGGTTATATATGAAAATGGGTGCATTATAATGAAAATATAACTTGACCATTTTTGAATTTTTCTCCAGTATACAAATACACGCGTGTGCGCATAGATGCATAAATATATATATATATATATATATATATATATATATATGACATCTCGAGACGCAATGACATATAAAATTGTATCGTCTCGTGTAATATTTGATTTGAATGAAATAGAAAACAAAAGAGAAGTGGAAAACATAAGGAGATTATTGGGCGTAGCAAGCAAGAATACGATGATGGTGTTTTTAGGAGTTACTGGCTAAGGGATAAGAAGTCGTGAAGGAGTTGTTTTGTTTGTGAAATAAGCCAAGTAGAAAATGGCAGAGCATAGGATTGGTGAGCGAAAGGAAGGTGATGCAAAAAGTATAAAATTGCCACCTGGCGTTGAAGTATTTGCAAATTTAAAGAATGCTCAGAGTTTTGCAATTGACATAGGTGAGTGTGGAAAATAATATTATAATGATAATATGCGGAACTACGTGCAATTTGTTCAAGCAGAATTGTCCATTTTGATTGAACTCTGTGCATCAACTTTTTCGAGGTTATGAAGAATGGATGGTGAAACTTAATAATATTGTCATTATTATTATTTTGTTTGTGGGACGTTATTCCAGGACTATCGTTGACTAAAATTGCTTATTATTCCACTGTGAGTTATCGAGAAGCTTTGTATGAGAATGACGAATTGGCAGATAACGGAGATAGAGTATACAAAGTCCACGAGGGATCTAAGCTACATTTTGTTAAATTTGAAACACGACATATTGAAAATTGTTTAGACTTCGTGAAAGAAAATTTAGTTAATGCTGAACGGTTTCAAGGAAAAAGTATTAAAGTGACAGGAGGAGGTGCTTACAAATATAGACCGTCAATACAGTCAAAATTGGGTTTAATGTGAGTATACAAAAGTTATTACAATATCAGCTGATTTACATAGATGATGAAACATTTCTTTCTCGTAACCATTTGTCAACTTTTATGTCAACAGCGTTGATAAGGAAGATGAACTTTGCTGTTTAATAAAGGGTTGTAATTTTTTACTAAAAAATATACCCGGCGAAGCGTTCGAATTTGAACGACACGGCAATCCGGAGTACAAATTTGAAAAAGCCGGGCCGAACATTTTCCCATATCTCTTGGTCAATATTGGTAGTGGTGTTAGTATACTCAAAGTTCAATCTGAAGATGAATTTGAGAGGGTCGGCGGAACGGCTACTGGTGGTGGAACATTTTGGGGACTAGGATCTTTACTCACGAATGCCAAGGTGAAAACACTCATTTAAATATTGGCAAAAACTTGAATCAGCAAATATTTTAAACTGTATCATTAGGGTTTTGACGAACTGTTGGAATTGGCTGAATGTGGTGATCACAGGAACGTTGATACACTAGTAAAAGATATATGTGGAGGCGATTATTCATCCCAAGGCTTGTCGGGCGATCTTATAGCTTCATCATTTGGTAAAGTTATATCATGTAATAGCACGTTATGCGGTAAAACATTTGTTGAAGCTGATATTGCAAGAAGTTTGCTATTCACCATCAGCAATGACATTGGCCAAATTGCTAGTCTTTATGCCAACATTCATAATATGAAGCGAGTCTATTTTGGAGGATATTTTTTGCGGAATCATCCACTATCAATGCACACAATTTCGTTTTCTATCAAATATTGGTCAAATGTTAGTGTAAAATATTTCATTCTCTAAAAGTTGATGATTCCAATGGCGTTCTCATCCATTTTATTCATCCATGTATTTTTCTTTTTCATGATTATCCTTCATGTCCTTATTAGGGCAAGCTGAAGCCTCTGTTTCTTCGTCATGAGGGTTATCTCGGCGCGATTGGCGCATTTCTCTATGGCGCTGAGAAATCTAATCAGTATAATTGGCTAGAAAATTTCGCGGGTTCTTCCGGTTTTAAGGATTCTATCGCCACTGATCTTGGTATCAAAATTGATCAACTAGAGATTGATCGCGCTGAAAATACCGTTACATTTTGTCCACTATTGAAGGATCCAGCTCTATACAATCCGGACACAACTGATTTATCCCAGGATCAAGAGGCTAGAGATTATTGGCTTCGATGTTTTGAAGAGTCTGTCGACAAGTTCATTGTGCGTGCAATTCAAAGCCAACCTCACAGTCTAACAGCAAAAGATCGAGCTAGCAAACTCAAAGAAAAGTACATAAGCCGGCTCCACTATCTTCATCTCCAACCATTGTAAGATTCTTCTTCATTCATTACTATTTTTGTTTAACAATGTATAACAGTTTTATAATTCAATTGTATTAGCGCTTATGGTACATTGACTGTGAGAACTTTACTAGATACTATCGAGCATTGCATGAGAGAGTTTGACTTCCCAGATCCTTATTTAGAGGTGAGAATTACCAAAAACGGGATTTTATTTTTCGTTATATGATTTTGCGATTATTCGAATTTAATTTCAGATTAAGAAAAAAGAGAATGCAGACGCTCTGAATTGTTTAGAGAATCGGCTCCGCAGTGTCGATAAATTTTTGGACAGTGATAAAATTCGAACTTTAATACTAGGAGTTTTGGCTGGCAATATGTTCGATTGGGGTGCCAAAGAGGTTGTAGATATTATGGAATCGTCAACGTTTTGCTTCGAAGATGCACAAAGTAAAATTCCAGGTAGATCACTTCGAAGTTAAGCTCTCACGTTCTCCAGTGATCAAAATTACTAGTCATAATTAATTTATGATGATGGATATAGAACGACCGTGGCTACAGGATGATTTGGATGATTGGGTATCGCGATTGGAGAACGAGTTACCACACAAATGTGCAGCAATCTTTGTTGATAACAGTGGAGTTGATATAGTTCTAGGAATCCTCCCGTTTGTTCGAGATTTCCTTCAACGCGGTACCAAGGTCATTCTCTGTGCTAATTCTATGCCAGCCCTCAATGATGTCACTTATCATGAGCTTCTAGTAACTTTGAGGTATGCCGCTAAAATCTGCGAGGATATCAAGTATGCATTGAAAGAGAATAGACTTTTGGCTATGGAGACAGCACAGGCGGGGCCCTGTCTAGATCTGAGGTAATCTATTCAATTAATCCGGTACAATGACGATGAATGTACATATGGTTCTCAAAATGTGGCTTTTGATTCTTCAACAGTCGACTCAATCTCGATCTGTGTCTGGCGATGGTGAAACACGGCGTCGATTTGGTAGTTATTGAGGGCATGGGCAGAACTTTGCACACGAATTTATATGCAAGAATGAAATGTGAATGCTTAAAATTAGCGGTGGTGAAAAATCGATGGTTGGCATCACGACTGGGTGGTGATATGTATGCTGTAATATGTAAATATGAGAGGCCACAATCAAAAAAAATTATTTCATCAGAAGATAAAACGCCGAACATCGAAGCTGCGCTACTCGATGATAGTAAAAATCATTTGATATGGGCTTGAAAAAAAGGCGGAATTTCAGTTCACTATTCTACCTTTTTTCATGTCCTCTTGATAGGGAATGATAATAATGCCTAAAAAAAACATATTAATTTGGAATTTACTTCTTATAAACATGATACAAAGTATTGAGGAAAATGATGAAATCCAGATATAGACGGATATACATGACTAACTAGGTTAGAAGACAATAAATGAAAAGAAATCATACGCCTGAATAATGGGTGTCCATTTTTCTGTGATACTAATAATGGGAGGAGATAGGATATAATTTAGTCATATTTAATTATTTACAGCTGCTCTCAGCATCTTCGCAATTTCAATTTTTCGGAACTAGTTAGGTAGATGAATATGACATGAACGACACAATATTTGTGCCCGTTTCCTCGGAATCGTAATGATGCAACGAAGATCGGCAAATATATTCATATTTAAAGAATATCTCGCGGTTGCTTGGACCAAGTGAACAGTAAGTGAGCAGGAGATTATCTTAATTGCTGGTTTGAAGCTGTCGAAATTCTTGAAAAGCCGAGCGTTTCATGAAAATTATAAATTTCCAGTACCAATTGAATTCATATTATTTCTACTAAAGCCTTGAACGCACACTGTTATTGGTTAACGACAGGCATTTCGCATTGCCTTCGTGATTCAAGTTTTTTTTTCTGGATGAAACAGTATGGAGATTTTCTGTATAGTTGGATTGGGATTGGAAAAAATACTTACTTGCCTTTCCTTGGAAAAATCATTCTTTTTGTAGGATAGCAGTCTGGTATTAAATTTAAATGTTTTTCTTTATTCTTAACAAGAGTGAACGGCTTTTTTGAATTAGCTGACTGAAAGTCCGGTATTGGGGATTCATGTACATTTCACATCAAAAATTGACACTGCAAGCTTGTACAGTCGACTGTGTGATATCATGTGAGTGTGGCTATCGTCAAAACTGTATCCTTAGATGAGAGACACATTATCATAAAATTAAGAGATTGTTTCAAATTTCAATGCTTTGTTGAGTTTGAAAAAATATGAGGACATCGAGTGTATCCTGTACATAGTACAATGACTCAAATTGAACCATTTGGCCATATCCTGAAACACTTCAGAATTGTAAAGAGTTTCACTCCAAATTCACTTCACCATCTTCACATTCAATAAAATTTAAAAGTATAAAATATATGAGGGAGAAATGCCATCATTATACTGCTTCTTTATATTCATTTATGGGAATTATAATATGAATTATGATGTAATATGGAATGGATAATACGAGCATTAAATTATGAATGAGGAAGTAAATTTTTTTATGTGACTTTTTTTATTCGACTTAATGATACTCTGACCAAATTTCAGATACATATATTGCTATTGCGCATCCTAGATTGTAAACATAATGATTCTATCTACAATAATAAATTGTCAACTCTCATTCAATGATAATGTTACTTTATTTGATTCATGAGGCATAAGAAGCATTATTCGCGAAACTTTCGGACCGAATAAAAATATACGAATTCTATAATTATAATGATAAATGTGAAGGTAGTTGTTTGATAAATTTTG
Organism: Meteorus colon; assembly: GCA_030523085.1. NCBI lineage: Eukaryota > Metazoa > Arthropoda > Insecta > Hymenoptera > Braconidae > Meteorus > Meteorus colon. The sequence goes on from JAPYZH010000260.1 coordinate 125,140, forward strand.
TCTGAGTAGACTTCCACCATGATGTATGCTTCTATGAAAGCAAATGTTGAACAATCGATTAATTACTTTCTTACATAATAATCATGATAAAAAAAAATGATGGTTGCCATTAGCATCATCATAGCAATGTTAGTGAACACATGAATAAAGAAAAGTAAGAACACGAATAGGTGACCGTGAATAAATGAGAACGACGTGATGTTATGAATGTGCCGAATGGAAGTATAATTTAACTGTTGTATTTTTATGTCAAATCAGTCAGAATTTCATTTAATAATTCTTACATTTTCGGATTTATCACTGATGTAATCACAATAGAAAAATTTGAAATTCATATTTCTATATAGGCCAGCATTCGACTATTTGAATCTCATGGAACAGCAATGCACCTTCATGATTCTACTGTCTGTATGAATGGTGTCTAAACTTCGGAGAATGCTCGTTATTTATAGTTCCGGATCAAGTTTGTTGATGGAGGGTTTCGCAATCGTTGATTTAACTTTCCTTTTGGGTGGTATGGGTGTCTCTGACGTACTTGGCGGTGGTGTATCAGGGACACATGTTGTCGTTTCTAAACTGTGGACTGATTTTGTTGTTTTCTTCACCTTGATGATTTTCTTCGGTTTTACAACTGCGCTGCTGCCAGTGTCATCTTCTAATATTTCTTTAGGTTCTTTGTTTTTTTTTTGTTGACATAATGATCCCTTTTTGTTAATCATTTTTTTTAATTTCCTACTCTCCTCTGTTTCACTGCCGTCAATTTTTTCATCACTGGATGATTTTCTATTTACTGTTTTCTTTATGATTTTTTTTGTAATTTTCTTTACCTGTTCTGAAGTGGCTGTAGCATTCAGTATTGGAGTTGTTGGTGGTGTTGCTTCGGTTATTATCGGAGTTCCCGGTACTTCGGGTTTTATGATTGATAACGGCTTTTCATGTTGATTTTCGTCATGTTTCGCCATCAGAGATTTAGATGCCGATGAAACATCATCAGGCACATTGGTTTTTGATTGCATATTATGAATGTTAATAGTTCCTTGAGCCGGCGGTACCATGGCAGTAGGCTTAGATAATACGAGAATATCAGTGGTGTTTTGAGAAGACGGTGCGTGATATGCGGTAGTCTGATTGTCCGTTTGCGAGTCATTGGATGGACTTTCATACTTCGAAGCTGTTCCAATAGTAGACGCAGTTTCCTCAGTTTCTTTCATTTGTATTCTAGCTTCGAGGACTCCCTTGAGAACTGACGATGATGATGATGATGATGATGACGATGATGATGGTAATGATGTGGTGGGAATACATGTAGGTACAGTTATTGTCGATAATTCTTGTTGCAATACTGCTGATGACATTAGTGGTACTATTAGTTCTGAATTTCCAATGGTTTCGGTATTTACAGCCGTCCCATTGGGTTGCAGTGGTAGTAATGCAACAGCAGACTGAGATAGTGCTGGTGCGTGTGGTTCGAGTGGAGTTTCCATCACGGCAGATATAGATTCTTGAATTGGAGCAGAGGTTGTTGAAATAGCTTCTTCAGTTACTGGTTTAAGATCCTCGGATACTGACTCTTTAATGTCAGCTTCGAGTACTGATTCTGCTACTTGAATCGAAACACTATTAATCAAACTATCTCTTGTTGCTTGTGATTCGTCAGTTGTAAGTGATTCTTCAAGTCTAGTCTCATTCATTTGAATAGCGGCTGACATTATAGATCCAATTTTGATTTCTGGGGATAATGGTAATGGAATGAGAGTCGGTACACGGATGCATCTGTCTACTTGGGCATGTACTGCAGTGGGCACGACAGTTCCAATATTCTGATACTTTTCACTGGATTCATGAGAGCTAAGCTCTGAATTGGAACGATTCGAGGTTGAAAATAAATCAGGACATTTCTGCATTATATCTTCTGAATCATGAGTGATTGCGGTTATTGTAGACACAAGTTCCGAAGTGATACATTTGTTGGACATTTCAGTCGAAGATGTTGGATTTTCACAACACGCAGAGTTCAATTCAATTGATTCTTCCTTTACAATTTCGTGGGGGCGAGCGTATGTTATCGCCTCGTGCGGGTGTTGTAGCGTTGGTGCTTCTAAATTTTACAGTGAAACAATAAATAATAGATTTAATTTTAATGATGGGATGAAATGATGTCAGTGATGATGAATGAAAATTTGACAAAAAAATATATCATTTTGTATGCCCATGAACATCAATCTGTCAGTATGACCATATTAATGCCTGATGTGTTGGTTTATGTGTTTGAGAAGTGATTGATGCATTATGGATATGGGAGGACATAATAATTTCTATCAAAAAAATATATTTGTGTTAGTAAACCATGCATTCGCCGCAGAGTATTTTTTATTGCAATAATCAGAGTAGTATTGAACGATAATATCACATGTATGCGATGATAAATGATGATAATTAGTTGATATGCTGTCACAATAATTACCCCAGTCAAGCAAAATCACAATACAATATGTAGCAATTCTATGGCGCCAAAGATTTGTTAGTCGCTCTCCTTCGTTCCTGTTCAAACACTCCAACTTAATACACATAATTCTCTTTGTTCACAATGTGAGTACAGATATAGTTTTGAGTACGATACTTATTCAATGAATTTATTACCTCGCATGTGAAAACATACATGCTTGATTAAAATAAAAAAATATGAAAAAATCATACACTTTAAGCATATATTTTATCGAGTTATTCGCATAGCATATCATGAGTGATCGTGAACTCAAAATCAACTGTCAGAAACGCATATGAATATCTCGCTCGTTTGAAGTTAATTCTCGTTTTTCACTTTTGCTCCCGTTGAGTATTTCAATCATCGATATGAAAACGATTGTTCGATTCAAAATCAGTTTCGGAAAGACATGGAGCAACAATATTTGCAGTTGCATCTCATTAAGAATTGCCGGGGAAAAAATCACATACCCGCTCCTGTCGTTGATGCTTGAGTTTTCATGTTTGCGGACTGAGCCGCTGTGTTTGACTGATCCATTCTCTCCTGTGATTGATGAATGATTTTTTCAATTAATTTCGAATGGCATTATCTTCATAGTGATTATGAAAAGAGTGTTTTTTTTTACATATGGAATTGTTGATTCACGTTCGTTGACAGTTGAAATCGTTGTACATATTTTCGTCCAAATGTTGTGGAAACTATCGCGACCCATATAATCGATTTTGCCCTGTTCCCAACTCTGTTTTCTCATATGCTGTTCGAAAGCCTCTTGTTCTGGACTCCTTGCTATACCCAGCGTCATTTTGGCAAGTGCACCAGCGATTCCAGCCTAAAGCACAAAATGTATTGTTAAAAAATTGAAAATGGTGAGATTGTTCACAAGATGCTATGCTTTTTTTGCATTACATACAAATGAATATATAGTGCGACTAGACGAATATTGTTGATTAATAAATATTCGAATACATTGATCTTAACGATCTTTACGAATAGTTCGACACTGACAGTTTATATAATATTAGTACTTACATTGTCATGTGCTACATCGTCGAAACTGTTCGTTTTTGATTGACACGCAATGGATTTAGACTCTGTGCAGGTTTGGAAATGGGCGTGGGAAGTGATTGGGGTGATGTCAGTGTAAATAATATTATTTCGACAGTCGTGACTATCTCCATCGTCTAAAAGTTCTTTATCTTTTCTAACGTATTGATGATATGATGGTGACTGGATATATTGTGTGTCATTAGAAGAACTGTTATATTGATAATGCTGATTGTTCTTTCGTCTTTCATTCAAAGAATGATCGTAATTTGAACAATATTGTAGATTTGAATGATCATCAAGATAATTTACTCCATCGTGTGATTCAGTTAGTTTGTCATTCCCAACTTTTGTCAAGTCGATGTGTATATTATCGAGATGTTCAACGTGTACATTAATCAAACACGATTTAGAGTCATCACAATAATCACAATTATCATTTTCTCCATTTCCCCAGTCATTCGTGTATTGTGGTCGATAGGATGCATTGTCATTTAATTCATATTGAGTTTCTTCATTCTTCGTATCATCTATATATTCATTACTGCCATGATTGTCGGTGCATTCATCAGCATCATCATTATAACGTGCCCAAGGATCACGAAATTCAGAAAAATCGGGCATTGGTATGTCAACTTTATCGTGCGTCATGTCTGTTGAAATATTGAATATGTTGTTGCTCAATGTGGAGGCTATAGTGGATACACGCGGGTGGTAGGAATCGTGCCAAATTGGTGCCAAAGTGCTCCTGGCCTATGTGCAAGCATGATCATGCCAGAACAGAAAAAATGCACACTAAATTGTGTTAGTTGACAATCAGAAGTTTAATAAATCTCAACAAAACAAAATGCAACATAATAATTATTTTCCAATATCAAACACAGTATTCATCAAACTGACATAGAATCAATGCAGCTATTGATAAATATAAACAGAATGGAAGAGGCATAATAAAAGGAACCAATGGGTTAAATCATAAGGTTTTGAAAGATAATCGTTTCTACATTGATTTCATGAAGTATAAAGTCTGAGCAAAGCAGTGAATTCTTCATTTTTGATCTGAAATCGAATTTCATTTTGTGATGCAACATTACAATGTTTCACAGAGTGGAAGATTGGGGGATGAATCTGAAATAGTTTCATCGAGTGCGTAGTTTGTGACAAAACAAATTTAGATGTTGATATTCGTGCCAAATCGACACCTACTAAACTATATCATTCTTATAAAATAGTGAACTTTTACATTGATCCAAACATGTAATGATGGATCCTTTTCATACGATTGTGATGATAAAAGAAAAAGGTTGACTAAATTTACATTAATCACATATTTCTCACCTCATTTATATTCGCATCCTGGTCGTCATGGTTTAGCTTGCGGAATGAGTAAAAAATGATAAGCATAATGATTATCAGGCCAAACATGAATATAAAATGGCATATCGAATAATTCAACAACGGAAATACGAAAATTTCTTGTTTACTTTCTTTCCAAACAAACCGGAAGGAATGATGAGTAAATTAAGTAGGAATGGCAGAGAAAAAAACAATTTGTGCAAAGGTAAATCAAAAATACTTGTCAGAATGTTCTAACGAAAACACCTACCATTTCGGGCGACAGCTGGGGATGAACCATTTCACAAAATATATTCCACCAATGTTGTAGGAGTTTCTGGAGATGTTCCGATTCAGAGGACGGATGAACTTGTCTTGTTTGGCTGTCAAAGTATTGGAGCCACGGCTTAGTGCTCCCAATAAAATGAATAATCTTGACATCTCTTCCAAATCTGTAATTAATACTCATTATGTGATACAAGCAATATTCAAGTAAAAATGAATACGCACTGTTTGTATGCCGGAAGATATGAATAAGTTGCAGTCGAACACATATTATAGATGAAAGGTAAATGCTTGGTAATGTCTTTGTGTGCCCAATCATGGAAATATTGATTCAATAAGCCTTGATCACCACCATCAAATGAACCTTTAGATGCAGCAAACGAAGTGAGTAATTCGAAAGTTGTCTGGGATGGTTTGAAGACGAACACCCCTGAATTGAAACAATCGGGCCAACCAACATCCGGCGCTGCTGATAGTTCTTCACGATCAAAAAGCTCATCGCAATTACGAATCACCTTAAGTTTAACAGAAAATATATAATAATAATAATAATATTAAAAACACCAATAATATATCATCATCTATTGTTCCATTCAACGCACTAAAGCATCAGCGTCGACAAAGACACATTTCTCATACTGTGTCAATTTCCAACAGTGTAGCTTTGTGAATGTTATACCGAGTTCGGGCCGTGCCAACAGAGCTAAATTCGCTTCATCCTGTGAGTCGAGAACATTGACTTCTTCAACTAATGAGAAGACGGCATTCAATTTCTCCCTTGAATCAATGAATAAACATGATTGAAAATTGAATTAATAAATATGTTATGGTAACGATTTCAATATAAATGATATGACAATTAGTGACACTTTATTCCCGGGAAATTCCAATCATTATCCAAGGAGGATTACATTTTCACACGTTGGGCGAATGGTTGATGACTTCGAAAAGCCGCCAATTCAAATTCATGGCCGGTTGCATTTTGGCAATACTTTCTGTCAAAACTTTCTGGAGGATTTAAATGATCATCATTAAGCCACTTAGCATCCACACATGTTAATTTCCCAGACTACCTTCGCAATTTGCATTTTTCAGTGATTGTGATTAGATGTGAACAATAAATTCATCATTCTTTATTTTACCTCATGGTACACGTAACGCCAGGAGTGATCAAAATTGCCAGGTCGTGTTTGGTTCCTACACGTTTCAGGGAGTGCGCCAGAACCATTGCTCCAAGGCAGTAGGGGTCATTGGTCGCCAGTGTAATCCAAGCATATCCTGAAGATTGATATAAATCCATTAATATTTAATTACGTTCACGAATCGGGTCTGACTGTTTGCTTTGTCCATATTTCCCAGGATAGATTATCCAATTAATGACGAAATGGATAATTTGGTGACTTCCAATTTTTACTTTGGTTTTGTCACACGAAATCACAACGAATTCATTGTAAGTCGGCGAATGAAACAGATGGCAATCGGCCAAGTTAAGATATATATTTAGGTCTCGAATATTAAATCGGTATTTTTTGATTATTGGAATATTTTCAAAGCCACGAGAACATGCCAGAAAAACGTCATTGAATGTATTTAGTAGAAAATCATTTTATGAATATTATTGAAAGTATGTAATAGTTTTATCGGTAGTGAAAATGATTTCCTACTATTCAACATGAAGAAATAATCTATTTGATGGATTATAAATATAATGGGTGTGTGGTGTTTTTCAGCGTACGATTTATGAGGTATTAATTCTGATTAATGTTGGTTCAGAACCAAAATTATTTCGTTTATTCATTAGAACAACGCAAATTTATTATACTTAGCGGTTGGGAGAGGACACGATCAATAGAATGGTTCACATTCACGTACATGCAAAAATTTGGAACGTGATTCATAGCATATAAATTAGTATCAGGAAATGAGACATCATTACAGATTCGCGATAAAAACTCTGATGGATCCAGATCGTAGGGGTCAAATTGATTACACTTAGATGATTATGTATTTTAGTGGAAATTAGAAACTATATCGCTGCCATTTGCTAGTCATTTGGGTACTATTTCATGTCAGATTTCATAATTTCAAATTTGTTTTCAATGCTATATGCAGGCCCGAGTGAATGAGTGCGTGGCACTCATATGGATATAATAAAATGTCATATATATATGAATATATATGCTCTAAGTGTATATATGAGTATTGTGATATGTAACAAGAGGCGAAACTTGAGAGGTGTCCGTCGCGACATACCGGCGTTCAAGGGGTTTATATTTACGCACAAGTCATACTTTCTTGTTTTTACATTCGTTGTTTTCCTCTGTCTTCTCTATTTATTTTTTGCGCATTTTCCCTTACTGCTTGCAAGGCTTATAATAGAATATTATATTTGCGAGAATTTCGATTAATTTTCTCGCAAGTTCAAGACTAGAGTCGTTTCATACGAAACCTATGTTTTATTTGTTACGAATTTTGATTATAAATAAGGTTTCTTTATTTTTTACAAGAATATCAAGATGTTATTCATGAATATTTCTATCAAATTCGAGATAGTATTTATCGTTAGAGAAATAAGTAATAGAGATTATGTTGAAACTTCATCAATATGGATTGGTGGATTAAATGAATGTTGTTATCGTGCACGTGTCAGTTTCTTTGTGATAATCAATATTTATACCATTTATCGTATGACTATATATGATACTCCATGAAACTTGGACAGAAAAACGATATAGTTAAATTAATACATAAAAATAGTTGATGAATACTTTGATAGTTGAACATGGCGAATCATGTGTCTACAGTAATAAGCACAATTTCGCCCCCTTTCTATAGTGCAATGGTCCAGGAATAACTGCCCCGGGATATTTGTTTGCATGGACTTTACGTTGTTCTGTGTGAGGAGGCGGTGGGCCCCCAACTACTAAATGTAAAAATATCATTCGGGAAGTCGATCGTATCTATGAAAGAATTTTATATTCTCGCAGGCGAATTTTTATTCATCTTTTCAATTTCTTTGTAAAATGAGGTTTATTGAGAAAATTTTGTAGATAAATATGCATGGTAGTATATAATATTCGTCCACGAGACATTACAATTAATTTGTCCGAAAAGGTTACGGATTATCAGGAAATGGCTTTTAGAAGCTTGTCAATTGATAGTTGTTGAAATTATGTCAAACACGAACTTATTTCACCTTTGGCAAGGGCGATAAATTCTTTCTGTTTATTCACAAATTGATGACTGATGCTGTTTTAAAGATAAATTACGAATAACTATCAGTATATGGATCAATAAAAACAAAAGAATATAAATGATAAGTAATAAACGCACGATGGATTCAGCGATTGATTCAAATGAATCCGACGATAGAGAATGATTTATAATGACGCGCAACGTAGTATCTTTAATGTGTAGTATTATGTTGAATGTTGTCTGTAGAAGGCCGATAGTTTGGTTTTCAGGAATATTGGTTGGCATGTTCATTCAGGTACATATATATATATATATATAAATTATTGCATCCACTATTTTTCCCTACATTGAGTATTTAATAGTGCGATCTACAGCCCTAACCAAAAAATTATAATGAAAATTGACAAATAACAATGTATGAAGAAAATGATTTTGACTTTGTTTATTCACACTCACCACCCATGATGATAATATTGTATGGCGAGTCTGATTTTCAAATTTTTATAAAACGATGCACAAATGAAAAATGAGTTGAGTTGCGGCGGTGCGTGTTAAATGTAACGTGTGTCTTCTGCCGTGGTTGCTGCACGAGTAGCAATCTAACCACTAGCAATGCTAGCAATCGGCCTCAACTACATATTATTATCTCACCACTGATTTGGGATGGAAAATGACAAAAGTAGTGAAGAAACAGCGATGGAGAGAAACCAAACTTATCGTGAGTCGTTTGCATCTCATGGACCTCATTATCAACACACAAAATATCTCATTATTGTTATTATGATAATGGTAGATTCCTACAACAATGCGTTTTCTCCAATATCGGAAACCAGTGTTGTAGATTTCTATTTTTATCATAGCTTACAAATATTTCGATCATCTGTGAGGAATGAACCAACAATCGGTATACGTGAAACGGTATCAACAATTGTTTAAAGATAGAGACACCATGAATTGATATTATCTTCAATTCTTTCATATAAAACATTTGTTAGTTTCGTGTATTTCATCGACTACTCAACACCGATGTCCAACTATCAAATATTCATCAAAGTGTTTTCTATCTGTATTCAATGCAAATATTTTTAATTATAATAGTATAAACAATGAAGATACAGATAGAGATGTTGGGGAGGGCGTAGTCGGATCTCTTGATACTGGAAGTTGGTTATTAACATTTTTTGCCACCACCAACATATGCATTTGTTATATCGTTAATATAGCACTCATGATCGATGCCGCCAGGAATCACATAATGAATGCCCAATCGCGTACATTTTTCTTTGCATATCAACTCTTCATCATCAGTATATCTTATCATGTTTGCGACCCATTCCAAATTACATTTCACAATAATCTGTAATAATGCGTCAATATGTCTACACATGAAATTAATTTAAATAATTCCATATAATTATCTAATCAAATATTTAAAACTGGTTGCGGCTCTTCTTTCTGGGTATCGGATGAGAAAGTGAGAAAATATTGTGCGTTATCGAATTCATGGCAATGACATTTGGTTTGGGTCTACGAGATATGTCGGTCATTAAGTCAGACCCACTATTAAAAATCCCTCATTCTCTCGCTCAACTCTCCACTCGTCCCAACTCACCTAGCCATCTAGTCGTTTTTCTCTTCACCTGAGTATGTGTCTTCATCCGAGTATAGTAAGCATCAGGGGTAATATAATCGTTATGCCTGGACCAAAGCAACCTATATATATATGTATATATATATATAGTGGCTTGGCTTTGTTGATTCAAGACGATAATTCGAGGCTGTGAGACTTTTGTCCTCGCCTCCACTATGGAACGCCGACTATTGACATAAAAAAAATAATCATGAAAATATAAGACAGCGTATATTCAGTATAATTACATAGTTTCGTATTCTCGTGGAACCCCTGGTGCTTCTCTGAATATATGTAGTACCATGTCAATTCTAGGTGAATAATCAAGCATTCGGTCATCATCATCATCATCATCATAATAATCATAATCATCATCACAATCACGACAAGTTTTCAGTTTTTACAAGATCCAAACTTCTTCATTCGAATAACGATATACGAGCATATGTTGTTGTGTCTGCTATGTGCTGTACATACACACATATATATATATATCCTTACATAAAAAAAGAAAAAGAAAAACATGGATCCATTGGCACAGACGATTATACTTTTAACTTTGGAGATTCCTCGTTGCGATTTCGAACAGAGACTCTGTTCTGCGCGCATATGGCTTTTTCCTCCTTTCTTGCTAGGGATTCTAGATTGAGAGATATCATACTTTTTTTTTTCATTCCGTTCGTTTCTTTTTTTGGACACGGAGTAGGCATCCTAAACGAATCGATAGGTCTCGTGAGTTCTGAACACGTTCAATTATTAGAGGGGACACATTGAATTTAATTGCCACTAGCAGTGCAGATGCGGTCATCGATAGGATGAGTGGCGGAAGATGGAATAATGATGAATGAATGAAATAAAATTTGGAAAGAAAATAAAAATAGAAAAATATATATAGAAGGAGAAGCGGAATAGGAGAAAGAAACGCGAATCTCCAATGCTTTAGCGTTATATATGATCATATAAAGTCATTGTTATCACCTGTTAGTGCGGCATGACAGTACTCAAATGAGTGTGACTTGACGAAAATTCATTGATTGAAGTTTGAAAATGTAATTCCGCATTCAGTGAATAAATTCACACATAGTTCGAAGAAATGACGGAAAACTAAAAACTATTATGAACAGCGTGTGAGAAGAAAAATTGCATAAAAAAAAAAAATTTCTCACACTTTCACACACGTTGAATGCACAGGAGAGTCTCCCGTGAATAGAACAGAGCAAGCTGAAATTGTCGGGCCCCCGTGGTGGACATGATGCACCGGGAAACATGTGAGGATCGTAATATTGTTATTGTATGACACCTAGTGCGTTAAATATACATGTATTGCAACTCTCACTAAATTGCCGTCGAGGAACTAAGAATTTATTCGTCTCTGTGGGAGCATTTATGTTTGATATCCTTATGAGACTTGTGGAAAAATACATGGTTTATACAGCATTGACCCCTCGCATCGCGTTTTTATATACAACAATCACCACAGTTGGGCGTTCCAAAGGCATGTTTTTATATCTAATATAAAAGACAACTGCATAATATAACGATCGTGTGATTTGGTTCTCATTACAAAAGACTTGTGAATTTGCTATTTGGCATTTCTCTCTTAACATCGTAGATATTCATCCATCAATGCTATGTATCGTACATATACTCGTGTATATTCATATCAGAACCAGTGTAATAATCAGTACATTATATTATTTTTCTCACCTACGATTTCTCAGATGAAAAGAAAGAAAAATAGGAAGTGTGTGTGTGTGTGTGTGTGTAGTCTTGCTTATCTAACATCTCGTCTTGCCTATCCAGGAATTTAAAATTGATTGAGCTAAAATCGAACCTCCGCTTCCTGAACAACACTCCCTACTTCTTCGACCGTAAAACTCGTTGGTGCCATATATATCGTATACACTATATGTTGTATGAGACCATTGGATGATAAAGCAATTCGAAACAGGAGTGAGAAAGAGATAGAGAATCGTTTTCGAACGAGGTAGTGAAGCTGTCATGGAAAACGGATGACATCCCATCTTGTATATCCTATGTGTATATGTGTTCGGGACGTTTGATCTTGCCGAAAATTAAAAAACATTTTTTTTTTCACTACATACTATTTATACTTGCTCTCACCCGTCTCTAATCATTGTGGATAAAATCCATTCCACTAGAATATTTCCGCACGTGTCAATATTGAATATTAAATATCAATTGTGTGGCTATTGTAAGAAAAATTAATCAATGTTCCATATTCACTACAATAAATCGTCAAATAATCTAATATATATAAAATGCATATTTTCTCAAGTATATTCACTTATGAACATGGACAAATTACCTGAGTCTATCCTCGAAAGTTTTTCATCATCTTCAATATTTTGAACGTCTTCAATGTCTTTATGAGTTTTGGTTGATCACATGAGGATAGAACAGGTTCACGTTAGATTCTTCTAGTCGCCTATGGCTCGCGGACCGTAGAGTCCACTTTTGTATGACAGTGTGTGGCGTGTGTGCATATCTTCATGATCTCACTGTGGTCCCGACGAGGACATAACCACGAATACCAAGGGATAAAACTGTCATTGAGCAGGAAGAATCGCTTTCGACGCGGTCAGAACTTTGTCTTGGATTAAAAAATATCTCGTTTCTGTTTTATATTATGTGGAAGAATTAAAGAGAGAGAGAGAGAGAGAGAGAGAGAGAGAGAGAGAGAGAGAGAGAGATATGTCCGATATTTTTGTAGGTATTACAATATACAGTCCAAATAGTATACAATGTAGCGAACTTCGATATAATACGTACATACTTGTATATACATTGATACAATTGATGCAATTGATGCAATTGATAAAATTGATACAATTGATAATAAATCTTGTAATTTAGAGAGCCGCACGTTGTTAATGAAAAATTATGAGTTTGTGGAAGTTAGATTTGGCGGAAGTGGACTGTTTGAATATGATGTGCGTGTTACAAGATGTTTCCAACTAATGTCATGTGAATCGTATTCATCATTGTTTCCGTTTTTATTGCTCACTAGAAAGAACAATTTTTGTCATCAGACCAACATCTTCATGCACTCATAATTCTGCATCTGATTTTAAGTGTATACTTTGATTAGGCATTTACATATATTGTTATTGGACTTGGACGAAAATATGTATCATCTATATGTATCACTTGTATATATGCATGAAATAAATGTATTATGTATGTATACAAGTAAGTTGTACGCATCATTCACGTGACATATATATGGACTAATACATGGATATATGCATAAAGAATACATAGGCTTGCATGCGCGTGTGTATATGGATGGAACGGAACGCGTGTGAGACTAGCAAGAATTATACTACTGCGCTTCATCTCTATTATATATACAAAACACCATCAGGTAACTTTTATATTGTATGTAATGTATATAAAGCTTATGAACACACGAACGAATCTCGCGTGATACATACGATGATTGGGGAAGTCCTGGCATTTTTCCCACCGACGTTGAAGCAGCAATTGTTCTTCCAATTGGAGGGAGTGACTTTTCTTGAAACATATCTGTGCATTCATAGCGCGCAAACATCAATGAGATTCCACGCAATTTTGTATGCATGTATACATCAAGTACCCGAGTATACCCATATGAATGAAGTTTGTCAATGCCATGATTAAAAAACTGTATACATGTTGAAGTTATATGCATTAGATAATAGAATTTGCTGAGTGAAAATGAGATGTTTACATGGGAACACGCAGATACGACAAAACCAAAACCAAAACCAACCACAACAACAACAACAACGACAACAATATCCACACACACACACACACACACTCATGCATATGTTTTATAACAAGTATTGGAATATATGCACGTCTTCGACTCATAACCACGAGCTTATAATTTCGCCAGTATAAGCAGTATAAGTAATAAAGGTCTGCGTGTATTTTTTCTGTTGCGAGGAGCCATCCGAAGCGCACCGCGGGTATACATATCATTTTTATTATTATTATTATTATCATTATCATTAGAGAGTGCATCAGACTCTGCATAAGTGGCAGGTGGGTGTGTCGGTTTTCGTATCACGTGGCGAATGCACGCCAGGGAACATGATGATACGAACACGAGACAAGTGTGATAGTTCGGTTCAATCAATATGCACATGACTATAAGTTTTGCTTCTATATGAATCAATGATAAATATACATCAGCTCATCATCGTATATATATATATTTATATACATTTGGGACGAATTCTGTGGTGGTATGCATGGTAGGAGAAGTTATCGATTGACATTTCTATACTGTTTGGATAATTTTTCAAACAAATTTTCGCTCTTTATATCCAGACCTGCTCAATATAATTATCATCAGTTGAAATTTCCGAATGCGATGCGATCGTATTTTTTGCCGTGAATTGATCATGTTCGTTAGGGAGAAGCCAATTGCTTCTGTGTAAATACCAAAATGACTGAATCCCACTACTATATTGCATTATAATTACTTATTATTATTATATTTTATTTCAGCCTTTAGGGCCTTGAAATGGGACTTGGATACATGACCTCACAATTATTATCATCTATCACATATAAAATATATAGAATTATTTCTTTGACTTAACATTTTTAACTTACACGCAAAAATACACGGAAAAAAAAAATATTGCGACCAAAACTTTCCAGTGGATCGTGAACGTAGTACCGTGACTATACTTAACCAATCCATGGCTTACACGACACTGTATATTAATTTTCTACATGCCCTACGTCGTTATAATTACTTTTTTCGTTATTGCTATAATTACATTACTCACAATGTCAAACGCGAAACTCGAGA
>JAPYZH010000261.1:0-120647 GCA_030523085.1 Meteorus colon
TTTTTTTCTTCTATACCTCTTTCGGCAATATATTTTCCCTTCGCATCGACCGATCCAATGTGTGCTTTTGAACAGAGAGAAATAAACGTATATATATATAAACCTTCGCGATTTCTCTGGGACTCGATCCACTCTTGTTTCTTCCTCTGTCGCGAATTCTCCCCTTTCTATACTTTCGATTCCCTTCGCCGTGAATTTAAAGATTATAATACATGCGTATGCAGTAGCAACGACGAAACATCGACTACGACAATAGTCGTGATCTCTTTTCAATATTCACACTGGGGGATCTCCACATCTCTTTCGTCTCTTGCGACTTCTGGTTGATGTTCGTTCTCTTCAATTTCCAATTTCTCTTTCTACATAAATATAAAACTACCCTCATTGTGTCTCTACAGTGCATTTCATATATACGAACGTGAGTGTGTGTTGTATTGAGTTTGTATATTTTTTACTTTCTTTTTTTTTACGTTTTACCTTCTGAGAGAAAAACATATCAAACGTTGCAGTGGAACGGATATTTCATTTTAATTTTCCCCGCAAAATAGAATCCTTTTGCACCGGATGGGTACGCCCATCTCTTGTACCCATGCAGTGATAAAGCAAATAAAGCCACGTCGTGCCACAATAAACTGCCAGTCGAAATCACGTGATTTAAATAAATTTACATCCGTTTGTACCTGCAGAATAAATTTCACTTTGCTCTTGGACCCGCTCGCTGTCTCTCTTCGCATTTCTCGTTCGCCTACACTCCCACTCACTCACCACCTCACATTCCCTTTTCCCTTTTGTACTCATCACCCGTTCACTACACTCAACTTCGCCAAAATAGTCGCTGTGAATCCATCCTCATCCTTGTCACAGCAACAACCACTACCACCTTCATTATCATTGAATAATCACAAATAAATATACATATAAAAAAAAGAGAAAGAAAAAAAAAGGTCTTTCTTTATCTTCATATTGCAGTTTTGTATAATTAACAAATGCCTCAAAGCCATTCCATTCTCATATATAAATTAATTGGTATTTCCATACATACATAACCACACGTACAAAAAGAGAATAATAATTACACCACTCCCTTCAACAAATGCAAAGAAAAAAAAAAAGAATAAAATAACAAAAAAATCTGAAAGTCAGTGTATGAAAAATGTTATGCATTGTATTATATTATCACGTACATATAAAATTTACTATATGCACATATATGTACATAAAGGTATGAAGAATATATATTTGATGATACTCTACTGCTATAACGCAAAAGTCAATGTGGAGTCAATGGAGCCAAAATGATATACGAGGCGCAGACGCAAAATGGCATTGCTCTTTCTGTTAACCCTATCGTACGGGTTACGTTGCGCATCCGGTAGTGTAATAAAGTCGATAATAACACCGAGCCTGGGATATTTAGTGCTAGCCGTAAATCTTGAAGCAAATCGACGCCGCCGTGTGTTGCTGCCGAGTTTCGTCGTCGTACTATCCTCAGTGGGAGAATACATTATACAACCACTGTCTCAATATACCTCTTACATTACATATGTATATGCGTACGCTTTTATATCTCCGATTGCATTACTCCGTTAACACACGTCGATGTTCTAAAAAAAAAATTCTTCATTATACACATACATATATACCCATAGCTATACAAAACAGTATATATATTTAAGGTAGCAACATTTTATACAACTTTTATACTCATATATCTTACTTTTATATATATGTATTGTCATTAAATACGTCTTGATCGTGTATTGCATACATGCATATATCCAGTCGTGTGGGTGTTTGTCGTGTATGTGCACTTGATTACCCTTTCACGTATAGCAAATAGCTAATGGAATCGTTGCTATATAGCGCGGTAAACGTGCAACAGAACGGTGAATATATCACAATGATTAGCATTTGAAATAAACTCGTATCATGTCCACCATATAGTTATACATGCATTTACTATTCGTATATATGTATTGTCAAGAGATTAAGTGATATCTCGTGATTTTCACGGTGGAGATGTGAAGCTTCATCAGTGTGCTCGTTGCAATGCGTCAGCCAATTTCACTTGTGTTTTGTTTTATGCATTTCTTTCTTTTTTTTTTCGTTTTCTATTTTGTAATCGCGCGTGTCAGCTCACATAAATTGATTTGTAAGTGAATCATGGATACGATGATAGATAAAAGAACCGCATTGGCATCTATGTGGCTTTACCACTTTACCATTCGTATCAATGTGTATGAATGTATTTGTAGAGATACTTTCACACGAGCATTGTGGTATCTGCAATGCCATGGACATAAAGTTAGATAGATGTGTGACAGTGGATCAGACAATTCTTTTCTTTTTTTTTTCCTCGACTTCGACAGTGAGATAAATAAATTTGATTGAAATAAGAGCAGGTGGCAGGTATCGCAGTGTCATATGTCATATACAGGGGAACACACACGTAAAGACTTATGAACCTGCTATCATCGTTTCTCTTTTCTATATTTTCTTATACTCAATTCTTCGATGTACTATAAACGCCTTCCTGCCAACAACTTCCCATTCTTTTCCTATATATATATATTTAATACATATACATTTATATATATATATATTTGTATGTACATGAATACATATATTTTTCATTTCATTTATTTTCATTTCTGCAACTTCTCTTATGCTGTCCTTGCAGAATTATATGTCCTTATTTATTACCGCTGTCGACTAACTGACTTTTTCAACGATCCACCGCTTGATGCATTACACTGATCGATTACGCGCAAAACCTGATTTATATTGCCCCATGGATGCTTTTCACTCTTGTTCAAAGTCCATGGATGGGCGTCGCTCAGATTCTTGACATTGCGCACATCTACAATGCTGAAATGTCATTCAACATTGTTGATATTTGTAAATAAGAAAAATTTTTATTCAATATAAAATGAATGATAATAGAATTATATTTAATATCGACAGATTGTATATAAATTGTGAATAAAATTTTTATATGTATATTTATTGGAATTGATATATATTTGTTAAGTGGAGGATGATGTATATGTTGGAATCGGTCTTTCAAGTTCAAGTGGTTGTTGAAGCCGCGTGTATCGACAAATCGAGTTCGCGTCTTTATTCGTGGACTGTGCGCGGTGCGCCGAGGCTCTCTTAAAAGGTCCCAGTGGCTGATCCGATCTACTCTGTGTGGCGCTTTCCTTCTTTCTTTCTCTCTCTTACTCCTTACCAACGATCGTTATGGCTCCATTCTAACCATGCACGAGCAGACTCACCGCGTATTTTCACCCTCCCATTCAGTCCCGCAATTCCCATTGCCTCTTAACATTGTATATATGTATTAGAGTGCCTCAAGTAACCATCATGTTTATTTATTTTTTTTTCTTCTTTTCATTTCCTCAAGACTTGCTCTCGCAACTTCTTCAGTATCATAAAAAAATATGTGTGCCAAATTTTATTATGATCGGATTGTATTTACGAATGGTCCATTGCGTTTTTATTCAAAATTTACTCTGTCAATTTTTATCAGAAAGTTGGAAAATTATTGATTGTAATAATTATTGATTTTTAATTTGCATAATTGTGAATGAATGTCAATAATTTGGATATGGATATTTCATTTTCAATCGTTTGTGATAAAGATTGAGAATTCATTTATAATTCAGAGGATATTGATTTTTATTTAAAGTATTTATAAAAAATTGATAAAAGTAATTTTGCACAGAGACATTTCATTTTTCTCTAGATAGATAAAACAAAAAAGACATCTTAGTGTATATTTAATATTTCAGAACTTTTTCCTTGTTATTAATCCTTTATTATGGCATTAGCTCTCGGCAAACTCACAAACTGTTCGAGCTGTTTCAATATATTTCTCTACAGAGGACCATCGTCTTCGACCTCTTAGTTATTCGTTATAATAAAGACGCCAGTGAGAGTTATATCGAGTTTTGAATTTTATCATTGCTGTAAGATGAACGATGTTGTGAGGGAGCTTGGGGAGTCTCATGAGATTGGAGTTGAAGATGTTGTTGTGATTTACAATCGGTAGCTCACAATTAGTTAGACACCAGCACTGACAGATACATATGGCTTTGTCCTATCGTTGTATCCTGACAGAAACACCTGTGAATATTTTGATATTCAATTAAACATGTCGAACAAGTTTTACTAATGTTTGAAAGATCGTATTTGATTTTGAAGATATTTTGTTACAATAACTCAATGCAGACATTGCAATTTGGTAATGCAAATGATTTTTAACAAGTAAACATTTTGCAATATTAATCTATTAAGTGTTTTAATTTGTTTTATTTTAGAATGGAGACGATGAGTTAGTCATGAAAAGTCAAATATAAATAAATGACGATGAGTGATGTTTTATTTAAGTAGCTGAGAAGGTCAAAGATCAGCGCTGATGGGAACAGGCCAAGTGAGAATAAAGATTTATTTTTTGGGTTTAGGATATCTTGGGGACCATTTTTCATACGTTGATTCCATAATCTATGAGTTGAAATTAAGGTGAAAGCGAAGAAAAATGATGTGAAATTAATCAATTGTGAAATAGTGAGTTAAATTAAGTTCTCACTCGCCACCGTGTGAATTTGTTGCACAATCAAATTGGTTTCTTTCATATTCATCTTTACAATTGTGTTCAAATTTATATTTTCATCACCATCCAAGAGGTGTGAAGTTAATCAACGATGTTAATAGCGGTGGGTTTCGTTATGTTGATGAATGAAATTTGGTGATAGTAATCATAGAAATCATAGAGTAAAGCAGTGAAAATTTGGTGGAGAGCTGCATCGAAATTCCGACACATTGACCGCAAATGCGTTGTAAAATATCTGTACCATGAACTATCGCATCTAACCGCAAATTGATACCACTACTATGGTGAGATTGCTTGTTTTGGGGTTGTTGAGGTTGTTGGGGAGTATCGTGGTTCAATATTTAGAATATATATTGATTGAATCCAATTCTATTGATGAAACAAAAGGATAATTTTGTCTTATTTCTGTTTCGAAACTCTGCTATTTCCTTCAAGTAAATAGAAAATTAGACGGGAAAAATTCAGCAGACATTGAATGTTTGCGTGTGTATTAAACTATTTTTCAATAAAAAAAAAATTAATGTGAATGCAATATTTGATAAAATATTTATGAACTCTGCTAAAATTTTCCAAAATTGAAGATGTCTGACCATTATATCGTGTCTTCTACTACTGACCAGTGCGTTTTATTTTATTTGACACCTTAAGGTATAAAAATTACAGACTAAATCTTATCATAAAGCTACTAATTTTCAAAAAAGGATTAACATTCTGGCTTTTGATCAGTAGAATTTGAATTCATTATGAATTTCATCAGAAATATATTCTTCATAAATATCAAATTCATAGAAATTTCTTCCGATCTTAGTACGAAAAGATCGATCATTATTCAGGGCACTCGAATGCGATTACATTCCAAAATAACCTCATGAATATCGATCATAACGCCACCAACTTTAACCCTCTCCACAGTAACCACCAGCCATCTTATGCATATGTAATAACTTGACCGGAAAGAATTCACTTGAAAACATGGAAAGTCTAGAACTTCTAGTTGACTGTCTCAAATTACCCTACTTCCACCCTATGTGTCTTGCATACATAAATAAATATTTTTTAATAAATTCTGAACATACCTTCAACCACCCAAAATATATATTCAAATCAGAATACGTTCTATATATCCATATCAGATAATTCCAATATTTTGCATCCATTTCTTCCATCATTCATAACAGACTGAAATATGCAAAACGAGGAAAAAAACTGTTTCAGCATTTTCAGATCATACAAAAGTAATTTTTCATTTCAACAACACTTCTCACAACAATAAAAAAAAACCACAAACTCGTTAAAGTTCACAATAAAACACCCAAAGATTCTCATTTAATTTTTCCTTATTTCCTCGTTTACAAATTATTCCCCAAATTCCATGTCACTAAAACTTTTATGGTCGTAGAGCGACACATTAAAAAACGATTCAAAGACTACTTTATGGTTGGTTTATAAAAGCCAAGTAAATATAAACACATGTTTGTGTATATACATAAAAGAATATATAGTGGGCAGGGCTTAATAGCCGTAGCGTTTGCGTGTTAAACACCAGTTATCGTATACCGATCGGTAAGTTTTACGTTTTACCCTGGGTCCAACTGGTCGCGTGCTCTTCACATTCAGATCTTCATTGGTGGAGGCTGAACTTGAACCTATCAGGCGGGGCTTTCTTGTAGTATATGAAATTGAATATTCAAAAACCGTCATATATACAAGTCAAGCGATGAACTGCACATGCAAGAATACATTCATATACTCTCACATCAAATGATCAAAATAAATAACAGCAAAATTAAATAACATTAATAATTTAATTCTTTCATTTATTTTGCTCATTGATATTTAACATTTCTATTCAAATAAATCTTCATCACGAAATACATCAGTTTTGTATAGCAGCAAAGTCGATTTGCCATCATCGATAATCCATCAACGCGACAAACCTTGGCAAGCGCAAAGTTCTCCAACGTAGAAAGGATGCACTCAGTTAATTACGAAACTTGGTTTGGTCAAGAGTTTACTCGACTCGCTATTGAACTGAACAGAGAATTCAGTTCAGTGCGAGCGACGTCTTTGACGTGGTGATGGTATATACATTTATATATGTAAGTATGTAGGTATGTTTGCAAGTATATATATAAGAAAAGTAACAGAGAGCGGGCGAGAATGAAAGAAGAGTGAAGAGCCATGCGGCCTCCACTTGAAACAAGAGAAAGCAAGTAAAGTGCATGGGGGTGCGCGCAGATGGAATTGCTCATTCGGGGTTGTACATACACTATACATATATATACACATATATATATGCTCGTGAATTACGTGCACTAGAGTTTAAAATAAAATGAGTAACGTTGAAAAAAAAAACAAGTGAAAGAAAGTACATACAGCAAAGTTTACGCGTAAATTTAAAAAGAAATTGATTTTTTCCTTCAGCTACTTTCACAATTTTTTTCTTTTATTTAAAAATTCAATTGATTGTACATTGAACAACTGTGACTATATCAAAGCAGTTATTTCACGAGCGTTTTTACAAGTAAAGAAAATAGTATATGAATCGATCGTGCCCAATTTCTTCGTTGTCCCAAGCGTATTATATAGAAAAAAAAAGTTGTGAACAAAAAAAAATGGAAAAGCACAGTGCCTTCGGGCTTCGCACGCCTTTGTTCGCATTATAATGAATTCACCAAGTTTTGTCGAGGGTAGTAGTTTCCTGGCGGCACCCTCAAAATTGGCGTCTAACGCTGCACGATGACGGTGGACGTGAAGAGCGGTGGGGTAACAAGAATAAGGGGATGAAGACGAGGTTGGAAACAAGGGAATGGTTATAGATGTATATATAGTCGCGGAACCGCCGTCGGGTGGCGATGGTGGTAGTGGCCGTCGTCGTCAATGAAGTAAGGGGCGGTGGAAAGAAGAGGGGTGAAAGCCAGTAGTACTATGGCAGAGGCGAAATGACGAAGAGTAAGTAAGAGAACGGTTATAGGGAAGTATAGAGGGGCTCTAACAATTTATGGACTGACGCTTCCTTTATGACGAGGTGGAGTCCTCTCTTTCTATCACTCTGTCATATTTACCCTCTTTCTCGCGACTGAATTTTAACCCGCGTGACTCACCCGTAGAATACGCAGGGATTGGAATTACTCGCAGAATATTATCCGCTGTGCAACCCCTGTGTCATTTAACTTTTTTTTTCTTTACCTTTTAATTTTAGTATTTTCATAATCTTTTCTTTTCTCTCATCCCTCTACTTCTTCTTCTCATCATGGGATGAATCGTCCAATGGTTAAATTAGTGGGATAAAACATAACGGACTGAGCTACACTAACGTATACATATCAATATATTTATGTATGTGTACGTGCACAATCGCGTGTCTCTCATCTCTCGACAATAATGCGGCGCATTGTTAGATGCCAGTAATCATTTTCATCGACGAGGTGCCGTTCGTGCGCCAATGGATCTATACAATAGGTATATATTCTGTATGTGTTATATACCGTAAGATGCATTCACATATAGATATAGTGATATGAATGATACTCACAACTATACGTTGAGTATAATTTCTATTACGTATATTATTGTGAGCACGTTAATCGTGAACAGATAAGCTGACACGCGCATTGGTATATATACATTTCATATACCGCTCGACGATTCATGGATACGTAATATATATATATATGTGTGTAAGTGTGTGTGTATATATAAATTATATAAATAGAAGTCTGATTCTCTCACGTTAATATATAAAGTCACCAGTTGGGATTTATAAGAAACCCAGAGCTCCGGAACGACCGTGGTAATCATAACTGTATATTATAATGTACAGTTGTGTTCTGATGTTGAATTTATAGTTTTATTATTATTTTTTTTTCTCTTTTTCATGCATCTATGTAATTATATTTTATATAAATAATAGAGGGAAATGTTGAATTGATATTACGTAGATCGGTGTTATTGTACTTTTAATTTCCAAAATACCTCACCGATCAACATTTTATGGACAATTTTCAACGTCATTTATTTGAAGGACATTTTGACATGAATGGTTGTAATCATCAGGTTTATACTGACATATAAAATTATTTTGTCAGGTAATTATTTTGTTTATTTTCATTTTGAGATATGTCAGCGTTCCTGGCTTTATTCTCACTTGAAAAAATATGTTTGTCTTATCGCGTTTTTTTTTTTCCGTGAACAATGAAATGTGTCTTTTTTGATTCACTATCCTTATCCGTGTTGGTTGTGTTTTCTTTGCGGTTTTCTTATTTAGATAGATTTCATTGTTATTGGTTTTTAATTTAAATTGAAAAGATGTACACAGTTAGCAAATTACTGAGGTTGAATTGATAAATAAAAAAGTATGTAATTAAAGAAATAAAAGAAATATTTGTAGTTTAATAATGTGAATATTCTTTAATAATAGAAGAATAAAATGAAATGTAGAATTTTAAATATGGTAAGATATAATAGGATTAAATATATGACGATTTATTTTTTAATTCATCTAAAAAGTTAATTATTAACCCTGAATATTTTTATAATCGTATAATGCACCGTTGCATTTGAAACAATAGAAAAATATGAAACGTTGAAGTACACTGATAATAAGATTATTATATTATATATGTATAACTGTTTTATGAATTCTTATCATTGGTATACCGGGCAAAGAATTTATTCCGGCCGGACAAGCATTCAATTACGATAATAACGTCAGCCGACAATGAGACTCGCATTAGAAAGCTTATAGCAGGTGGAGCACGCGGGATTGAGAATCCCATAGCGATGAGGGTGTGAATAACCACGACGTGAAGATGCGCACGCTCATTTATTACCTATATATGTATGGAATGTAGTGTCGAAGAGATATAGAATGAAAAGGCAATTGTTAAAAGACGAAGTAAGGCGCCAGGATAAAAGTATAAAGTTCGATGAGATCTTCGTATATATCACGTGACGTGAACTATCGGACGACAAAAGGGGAAAAGAATTAGCCCATTGAAAAGTTCAAACGAGAAAAGACGAGAAGAAAGAAAAAGAAAAAGACTGAGGGAATGAGAGGTAAAGGAGGAAGTTAACAGAGAAGACAGTGGAATAGAGTTATAAAAAGGGTTGAAAGGGTAAAGGCCAAAAAGAAAGAAATGTAAAAGATTATTCTTCAATTCAATGTACGATGGAATTATATCCGTCATTTGCAATGTATTTATTTTTAAGAAATTTCGTGTTATATCATCTTGATTTTAGGAATTTAGTTTGAGATATTGTGAAATTTATTATTTCTTTAATGGATACAAACACGAGAGTGAATTATCGTTCAATCTTTCACGTAAAAGTTCAAATGAATGAGAATGGGATATAAATAAAATGTCGTGTTTTGTTTTCTTTGTCTATGGCTTTATGAGCAATTCATATAATTTTTTGTTTCTACACTGTTTTACTTGAGAGAAATTTATTTACTATTGAAGAAATAAATTGACGGTAATTATTACAATTGCAACATAAACAAATTGTATTTTCACAGTTAATTAATTCATTTTGGCATTCTATCAATGAGAGTTATATCAATGGTGATTATTTTTATTGAATCTACATTTGTAATCAATCAATTGCATTGACAATTAGATGCAAATATAGAAGTTGCATGTTGACTAGATTTTCGAAAAATATTTATTTAACATTAATAATCCGTTGATTGTTATTAATTAATGCAGAGCAATTATTGTTAGTTATATTAGAAGTGGAAGTTTATTTATTTAAGCGACGTTGATGATTATACAAATTAATTTTCATTTTACAGTATTTTAAAACACAAAAATTTTAAACAAAATATTTTTTAGATAACTTTTGTTAAACATTGATTAATTGGAGTTTTTTCGTAGTTGAAATTTATATTACAGACAAACACGAATTATTATCAATGGTGACTTAAAAATTGTTTATTATTTACCATTGAATTTTTAATCCATAAATTTATATACATAATATAACATATATCGCACAGAGCTTTTTTCCAGCGTATGAAATATCATCTTTAATGAAAGTCTGTTTGTAGGCTCGTTTAGAATAATCTTGAAAAGCGTCAGACGGATTACAACGTGCTTTTCATTATTATGTAAGATTTACTTCAAAGGAAATTCAAGTATGTGAAAGATGAATATTTGATAAATGAGAGCTCAGCTGTGATGATTTTACGAAAGCAAATTCACGAAAATACGAACGTGTGAGATATTTCATAACACATTCTTACATGACCTTTAGAAAATTCTACACAAATTTGAAAATATTAACAAGAAAAATATTAATTTTGAAAAGTTTTTTAACTTGTGTTTATCTTATTCGTTCAGATAAAATATTTTTGGAAAACTGTACAAATTATATTTATTGGTTTAAGAACTTTCCATACTCTATTTTTACTTTGTTTGTGAAAATTTATTTTATTAGAAAATGTTATTTGATGATAGCTATTGATATCATGAAAGATATTTGTGAGAGAAGACACTGAAAACAATGAATTACGTTCTCAGGTGTATCAGAACCATAATCACCTTGGCCGGATGAGACTGGGCTGATCGCAGATGACCTGAATAATCGAATTCACTTTTTTTTCCAGACAAAAATCATTTATTATCTACTGAATGGAGAGTAAATTTGTGAAAATTCGTTTGAGAATTGATTAGCGTAATTCATGAATAACAACAAAGCAATAAACAATAAATATTTTCCAGTTCTGTGAACACAACGCGATAATTTTAGATCAATTGTTCAAAGAACCTGAAATTAACGGATTTACTTAATAAATATATGATTATAGTTGACAAATAATTGGTAATTTAATGTGTCGTCAACAAATTTCCAGATGAATTTGCCATATTTTCTTATATTTATAATGAAAAATTATTTAACATATATCACTGACTTCAACTTTAATTCTATTCATTAATTTTAACCTGCAGAAATCATTGATCAAGCATTTGACTGTAGCTGCATTGTAAATGAAAAGAAAAGATTAGAAATTCTTCTCATACATTGAACGTCTCATAATGATAAATAAGAATGGGAAGAAAGTGAGATCCTCACCTCCATGACATTTGTTATTTCATTTTAAACCTGGTTCAGGTCGTAGAAGAAAGTCATAATTATCACATGAGTGTAGATTAATTCGATCTTCGAAATGGTCTGAAAGTTATCAAACAGAAATAACTTTCACTTCACTTAATTACAGGAATGATAATGTGGTATAATAATTTTAAATATACGATGTATTTTATTCATAATAAATACCATAATGGTTCGATATTATTCATCGGATTTTATTAATTAGCTCTAATGAAATTTGATTTGCTGATTGAGAATTATGATTTCAATAGTGTTCAATATTTAATCTGTTCTAATTAATTAATTAAATGAACGTGTGAATTTTTTAGTAATATTCTTGAGATTTAGAAGTTCATATAAATTTTTCCTATGTAAATGACAAATCTTTTCATAGCACTGAACTTTTAAACTATTCCAAAAATATACTAGACAGTGTTCGTCATGAATTCATCGCACATAAATCATATGAATATGAAGGCGGGGACAAGAAAGAAACTTTCTCCCCTATGCACTGCATGTTCAGCAACGTATGTTCAATTTAAATTTTCAAACAAAAAATATAACCGTAAGTTGTCATTTTTTTTTATGTGCAGGGTAGTTTGAAGAACAGTATATTAGAAAATAAAATTTGTTTTCAAGTTTTTTTTTCAATGATAAAACTGTATTAAGGGAGACGTAGGAGAAAAATTCATGTGACTAAAAAGCAACGTAGAATTACAAGTGAATTTAATATTCACTGTAATAACTTTTAATAATTGTGACGAATATCAATAGGTCGAGGAGTTTTTAAAATTTGAATATGTTTTTAACACCTCTTGAGAATGTTTGCTGGAAGTATTGTTATAAAATTTAGGGAAATGCTGAATTTGTAAAGTAAAAATTGTAGTGGTTGACCTCAATGGTAATTATTAATTCGAATTTTAAACAATTTTTTCATTGGAAAATTGTTTTTAACATCTCTCGCGTCAAAATATCACGAGACTACTCGATCCATTTGGAAAAAAATTCGTAAAATAACATTTAGGACAGGAAAATTATCTATTTCTTGTCAGAGTGAATTTTACGAGTTATTTGATTATTGACAAATAAAATTAACTGTATCAAAGGCACTCAGAATCAATAAAAATTCTGTGAAATACGACATACCAAACTTCCATTACTTTCTGTATAATCATAAAATTATTATTTACACTTCAATTCCCACTGACTGAGTCTTCGACAAATTTAATTGAAATACATTTTTCACACATCTAAACAATTACGATTTTCATGAATGTCGAACAAAAAAAAAACACCCACTTCAGTGCCACGAATTCAATAACGTAAAAATCAATGAAAGCAAATAATCCATTAAAATCAAATGCACTTCTCTTTGTAACACTAAACTAATTTTTTTCTTTCTACTTTCATTTATAATAGTAATAAAAACGAACCAATACCAAAAAAACGATTCTCCAATTCCACCCACCTCATACTGCATCGTTTCCACCCATACATAATTAAAAAAAAAAAGTGAAAAACGATATAAAGCAGATCACATTCAAAATTACCAGAAATAAAATTCACAATTGAATTTATTCCGCACCTCATGTGCTAATGGTGATCAATTATTTAAGTAAACAGACGAAGAACAAGTCAATAAATATATTTCCCATTTTTTCTATTAACAATCAAAGTCAACAATATAAATAAATTACACAAGAAAAACTCACAAAAAAATATCCATCCAGCTTTACAATATACACCAATAATGATTTCCACGTAATTTTTTCTCTTCACAGAATATCTCAAATGCACTACTCATGCGTCAGCATTCGTATATATATATATAATGTTGAATATGTATACACGCAAAGTATCCATATAGAATATCAGCAAAAGATTCAATCTGCGGTTTGGAATTCTCATTGAAAATCACATCGTTATAACGAGAGAGAATCGTGAATGAAAGAGGAAGTAGTTGGGTGACGACCCTCTCATATGTGCGACTATACGATGATGCGTCAGCCACCTACGTTGATAGCGATTCACCTAGGTATATATATATACATACTCATACACACTCACAAACATATACGCACACACAAGCTTAAAGTGTGAGGTCAAACGCAATCCGCAATGGAAGTGCTACATAGACGATATTCATTCCGGCATCTCTCATCGCCTTTCACATATCTCACTACACAAATGTGATGTACGCCAATGTACGTAAACAACTATTAGCCCAATTGATTCCAGTCACGATAACTTTGTCAATAATTCACAAAGCTAACACCACAATTTTTATATTTCTTTCTACATTTCCATCAACATCAACAATATTTTCCACATATATCTCTCTCTATCTTCAATCACATTGATGACAAATACATTCAATAAATTTTATTCTACATCGTCAAGCAAAATGGACATAACAATAAAAAAAAAGAAACAATTGACAGCATCATTCGATAACATCAATCAATAATTTATCATTCATATTTATTCTACATTTTGGCATATTTTTTTATTCAGTAGATAACTATTGGTAATTTGACAAATAAATTGCGGACACGGAGCTAATGTACGAGTGAGCAATCTATAGCTAAAATCTATAAAGGCAACCCCTATATCGAATCGATGTCGTGTCCCGAACCGGAAAGAGGGTGAGAATCAATGTACTATATACATATATATATATATATATGTGTATGTAGTTGTAGGAGCAGTGAGTCGCGTCGACTCGCGAACTGGGAGTCGATGCGCGCGGAGAGGTTGTCGGTAGCCGTAATTGCGACGATAATTCTCGCCCGTGAACATGTGGCGCCATGTCACTCGCCTCTTAATCCTCTCGTTACCCGACTCAACGGCCGCCGCCTCAATTCTCTTTGTCTCACTCACTCTCTATATCCCTCACACTCTACACCCTGCATTTCACAACTTCACAAACTCGCCCTATATGCAAGTAAAACGCTCTCGCGGACGCTGATACCAAAAGAGTTATCGCGCAGCTTGCCATTAACACATACTGCGCTCTTGCGCATCTATTTCTGCGTACAGAACTCAACTCGAATGCACAAAACCCCACGGCTTTACACTATGAGCTAACCGGCCAATTAATTAATTCAACTTAAATCCGCAATATCCATTCAATCGATTATATCATTTAATTCTATTTATATATAGTTACATGCTCATGTTTATCCATTTCTCATTCATAATTTACATTACCAATCAAATTCCACACAAAACTAAATCAAGAAAAAAATTTAGAACATCATTAAAATAATAAAAAATAAGATTAGTAATAAAAAGTATATTAAATTGTTGATTGCTTTTTGAAAATTAATCCGTGAAAATGATCAATGATTTAGTGGAATTTATACACTGCTAGCAGATACTATCGAAACATTAATTACACTGGTAGTATCACGTTTTGAATATAAAGTGGATGTATATATATATATGTATAGGTATGTACATATATATGATCATGTGAGAAAGTATAAAAAAAGGTCGTTGTGGTGGCGCGTGTGATGCATATGAGCAACTATACGCAACTGGAATACATATGTATGTATATAAATATATATATGTACTGCAAAAAGAGTGAATAGGAAAATAAATGAGGTTGAGTGGTGTTCGCAATGGCGATGTTCGTCTTCAGTGGATAAAGCACGTACGTTATATTAGATAACTACTACCATTACTCGGATAATATGTACAAACGTAGTGAGTCGTATATCAGAGTTCGTGCGTCAACACTGCAAATGGACCTGTGACATTGTCAGCGCGTACAATTGCAGATAGAGATCATCTACATATGAATGATGATTTGTCATGATATTCTATATTAATTTAATGAATTTATGGATGATGATTATGACATGGAATGACACTGAGATGAAAGAGAATCAGTTGGTTACAATTGAATTAATTTTATTTTATTCGATTCCTATTTTTATTTTGGAATTTTATGGAAATATCAAATGTGGAGAAATGAAATTTTATTATTTTTCATAGTTTCTAAGAATTTCTTATTCTTTTGCAGATATTTTTATGGGGGATTGATATAGATTCGTTTGATTAACGTAGTTTTTTTGGGACGATATAGTTATCACTATATCAATATTTACTTCCGAATTAATTCAATTTTATTCCATTGCTAATTTCATTTTGGAATTTTATGAAAATATCAGACGAAGAAGAATAAAATTTCATTATTTTTGATTGAATCTAAGAATTTCTTATTCTTTTGCATATATTTTTATGGGGGATTGATATAGATTCGTTTGATTAACGTAGTTTTTTTGGGACGATATAGTTATCACTATATCAATATTTAATTCTGAATTAATTCAATTTCATTCCATTGCTAATTTCATTTTGGAATTTTATGAAAATATCAGACGAAGAAGAATAAAATTTCATTATTTTTGATTGAATCCAAGAATTTCTCATTCTTTTGCATATATTTTTGTGGGGGATTGATATGGATTCGTTTGATTAGCGTAGTTTTTTCGGGACGATATAGTTATCACTATATCAAGAGATGCTGAATGTTTGCACATGACAGGATACCATCGATACTAAACCTACGAATATATATTCCTGAAAGCTAAAAAGCCCGGCGGGTTGCTCGTTTGATCAGATCCGCCCACCAACTCCCAAGAGCTCGTTTTGTGCCAATCGATTTTCCTCTACTATGCACTTGCTCACATTCTCTTTCTTTGTCACATTCACTCTTTTGGTAAACTCCACTCTCTCTCTCTTTCTCTCTGTTCAATGACTCTACCACTCAACATTTTCAGCGTCCACATTTCAAACGTTCACTCGCCAAGCCCATTTTGCAATGTGAACTTCTTTGACAATTTAAAGAGCGAATGTTTTCAACAGCGTCACATTATAGCATTGATGATGTGAATACTTCTGTGTTTAATCACCAACTTTTTATGGTTTTTTCAAATTACCTTTGTGAAGATGGTGAAGTTTCTATTTACATTCCTGTTTAATGCAGATATTTTTTTTTAAATATCTGATTTTTTTTAAACAAATGAAAAATATAGATAATTTGGAATTGATAAAACTGCAGACAAATAAAATAGTATTTTTATTTATACTTCTGGGAAAGTTTTCTGTCGATGTACATCAGCTATTGAGGTAAAACTATATTGTTTTACAAAGTTTCAACAAACTACTATCGACAAACCTGATCGTGACTATTTTCATAACTGTATCCACATATGAAGAGTAGTCGAACGAAAATTGATATATTCACTGTTTGACTATTCGTTTTCTTCTTCAAAAAACGTTTATGAAGTTATGAATTACAGCGCTGTGAGGCATCGAAATGTATTTCTCAAACTTTTATTCCCTCAATTTTAAATAAAATTTATCTGAAAACATGTTCTCTATTTCAAAACTCTTTTAAGTTATGTGTGAACAAAATAAACGAACAAAAAAAATGTTGCTTCTTGTTCGATTTATTTTCATATCATACAAAGTAAAGATTGATATAAATTGAACAAATTATATATTCTGATAAAATTTTTTACTGGGACGCTTCGAATTATTTCACTTTACTTTATATTTCTTCCATCAATTTCAATGCGGATATGAAACAAAATGACCCCATGTATTTACATATATATATATATATATATATATACATGCAACAGTTCTTTTGTAAGCAATGGAAGAACCGAATGAATTTTAGCACGCACCGAGATTTTTTTACAACCATTTGATTAGCCGTGCAGTCAATTTCGTTTTCGTGGTTAACAATGGAATGAAACGCTGTTGGTGTACTCGCGCACAACCTCTCTGACAATGAAGTGTGTACGAGATTGCGGTCACACTAGCGCTAAAAATTGCCAACGCACCTTTTAACCCAAGGGAGCTTGAACCCGAGAAATACCGCACGCCTCATCACATGTCTTATTTTCCGCCACAAGTCTCATGAGTATTTGCTCTGCCTCAATTTAATGCGGTTCACGACCAAGCTTTATCATCATCACCTATATCTGAGCTTTCATATATACATCAAGCAACCTCATACATACGAAATGAATTGCATTGTCTATAAAATTAAATCTTTAAAAGAATTGTTGACCCCTACAATAAAATTTTACTAATAATTATTATTTTAGTATAATTATTATTAATAAAAGAAAAAGAAAAAATAATCAGTGCACTTCAATAAATTTAGACAAATTAAATAGTCCTTACTGAGAATCATCAGGAGAGTCTCAACATCCCATATATGCACACAGCAACAACCCATAAAAATCGTAAAAAAAAAAAAATAAAAAGAAGAATGAAAAAAAAAGAAAAAAAAATGAGAAAAAATAGCCGCAATAAAATTAAATATCCATTTGGCGCACAATATTAATAAGTTTTGAGGTGTGCGCAGAAGGAACCGGTTTAACCTTGGCGGCAAACGAAGAACACATACATATATATATGTCTATATATAGTAAGTTTGGACGTGAAGTGACTAATACTATATACCCCGTGAAAATTTGCCGGCACTGAATGCCGTGCGCAAGATGCTTGAAATCAATGTATGACTGCGCTATATATATACATATATACATAGTGTATATGCTTTCACACCCGGGTGTGCACGCGATTGTATTATATCTCGACAATGAAGCGCGGTCATGGGAATGCAGCGCGCGAAACTTTTCAAATTATTCCCGTAGGACCACAAAATCTCATAAACATTGACAGTACTCCCGACCGCACGTAGTTATTGGGAGTGAAATTTGTCGGGCGATTTCATCTTCACACTCTCCAGGGTTATATTCATGTTTCAGGCACCATCCCAATGTACATATTTGTAGCGTGCGGTCTCATTTAATTTTTACAACTACAAAATGGCAAAAAACATAAATAAATGGAAAAGTAAATTAGGGGTATGAGGTTTGTGGCTATGGATATTATTTTTTATTCATCGTAGAATATTTTAAAATAAAATATTAATGGTTAATATTATTTGTTTCTTTTGGTTTATTTATTTCATTTTATGTAATTATGTCAAATTTAACTGTTATTTATGATTTTTTAGTTTTGTTTAATATTGAAATTTATGGAAAATTAATAGAGAAAATTTTTTGTTGAACGTTGGTGGGAATGAAGTAAAGATTATGGACGATGTTTGTATGCATATTTTCGTTTTGAAAAGATCGACGTTAGTAAATCATAATTAGAGACCCCCATCGTGAAATGCACTGAGACTTGTATATTCCACGACAAGTAACCATAATGTATGCTCACTGTTTTGCCCCAATGTTGCCCAGTCAACTTTATAACTCGCGCGTAACCATACCAAGTATAACCCACCCCAGTTGCCCCATGTGTCTTCTCCGTCCTGGTACTGTCCACATTTTTCGTCCATTTATATGTATATGTATATCCCACCGTGCTCCTCGACGGTTTTTCACAATAAATCACTTCCGCAACTTCCGTATTATTTATACATGGTACTGGTTAAAAGATTCATGTCTCACCCTGAACATAATGTGATGTCTCACAACTTTTGTTATGAAATTGAAAAAAAAATGAATACAAAAGAAAATATAGAAATGATCTATTTGCTTGTTGAAGAGAAAAAAGAAAATCAGAAGTGTTACAGAGTGAGATGAAATAATTTTTTGACACATTTTAAAGAGGTCTTTTGGGATGAGGCCTATAAAATTTCATGAAAAAAACGGTTGAAAATTGAAGAAGATATTCATTTTCTTGGTGGGAAGTTCAATGGCTTAGCTGACACGATTTTTACTCTCGACCAAATGTTGAGAGTTCGCTTCTGTTTATTTTGAAAAAGAACAGTTGAATTTCAAAGGAATTTGGCGATTTATGAAAATGAATATTTTGTGATTTTTGAGTTGTCATTTAAGATTTATGTGGGACATTTAATTCATCCTTCTCATTTTCTAGGTTTTATTGTTGACATAACTATGTTGAATTTCCTATTCTGTGGGCTTGATAAGAGAAAGCTTTTTAGGTCAGTAAAATTTTGATTCTCACAATGAAATCAATCTTAATTTCGAATTCTTACTGACATTCTATTCTTGTTATAAACTTTACCATCGATTCAAGAAACTTTCCCAAAAAAAGAAACCATTTTACTGATCTACAAGAACAATTTGATTTCCTGCTTCAAATCCACTAATCTTAAGAAAGAGCTTTTACCAACACAAAACTCTTCCCCGGAAAGTAAAGAAGCAAAAAATATTTGTACACCAACTCTACTACTACGCTATCTCCTCTCTTTAAATTTTCTAAACAAGACTTCCAACTCAACAATTCTTTAACAACATACCAAAATAGAAAATTGGGACCAAAATCCGCATTTGAAAAAGCTCCAATTCTTTCCTTTAATAAAACTCGTCTACAATACCAACTCTAAAACCCAATAAAACGTCCGCAAAAAAACCTCACCAAAATTATTCCACCTTTTTTCGCGAAAAAATAGTAAATAACAAATGCATCAAAAAAACATGAAAGCTCTCTTCTAAAACGCAAGTCCAACCCTCCAACCAGACATAGCTGAAAATTGATACTTATTCCACGAAATCCAAGAAGGAAAAAATCACAAAAAAAAGTGCTATTTCTTCAACCTGCCACAATGGTGATCCCTCTCAACTATCAAAGTATAGTTCTGAGTGGATAAACGAAACCTTACTGATGTAGATTGAAACTATCAGTTGAAAGCCGTATAAATTATGATAATATAACTGTATACGGTCAAGTATAGTTTTACACATACATATATATCGATACTACATATAGAAAACGAAACATTTATCAGAGTTATTTACCAGAGCTGATGTTTTATACCGATAGTGTCGATACAGAGGCGATTACCTAAAGATTATTTCTTCAACGTCACTGTATGACTATATCAAAGTAAATAAATGGTTTCAAGACGTTAATACACATATAACTACACACATCAATGTATATATTTATACAGGCTTTATTCTATAATACAATACGTGTGTGTTATCGCGACCCCACAAATCATACTTAATCGTCACTTGTCATTTATCAATTAAAAAGAAAAAAAAACTGTCACAAGGAAGAGTTCATTGAAACTAGACTGACAGTGATTGAATATTAATATTTATTACATACAAATAACAATTAAATAATATTGATAGCACAATTACATTCATGATAAATAGAATGTCGCATATCGATGAATTTATATCTTAAGAATGATGAAAGCAGCCGAGTGAACCCAAAAGTGTCACATTTATGTGTTAAATTTCACCATATAAAAGAAAAATGATTCCACATATATGTGTGTATCTATAAAAATTTGTGGTCTCCTTTTACTTGGTACAGAGCCCGCACCCTCAAGCCATGGAAACGTAAACGAAGTTTACAAACGAACGAAAACTCGATTTAGACTGCCATGCATCATGCCCGGCGCGTTCGCTAACATTTCCTTCGTGTTCGCTGTTGGAGATTCATGGTGGAGTCCACCGTGCTTGATTCAGCACGATCCCATTTTTCCCCTGTTCCGCGTAAGTTGCCACATACACATATATATACGTCACTACTTGAATAGAAGACTTTTCATATCGTTGCGAGTTTGTAGTTGTGCTGGTGCGACACATTCCGCGAATCTTTTGGCGCTTGCTGTTTCCAATACGTGTAACTTTCGCCAACACACGCACACGCTCGAGATGTTTTCACGCTCGGCTGTGACTCCTTGATAAATCAAACGTTTTTCCTTCTTTTCTATATATACACATACACAAACTCCATCACGATTTTTTTTTTTCTTTATCGGCACTGTAAAAACTCTTGTATTATTTATTTCCACTTGCCGCAAGTAAACTTATCAAATTCATGCTTCAGTTGATTCAATGTTTTTTCTTTGTTTCAAAGTTTTCGCCTTTTCGTAAGAATAATTAATGAGGAAAAAAGTGGTGTTTACAACGAGCTGAGATATTGGTGAAGATGAATAGTTAAAAAATCAATATGTACTTGATAATATCAAATAAATGATCTACACGAAAAATTCCGTACATTTAAGAAATAATAATGATTAATATTCCGAAATTTTTTTTGTAGCTTCTCATTGATATTTCAAGGCATTTTACAAATATTAACGAGCATATAAATCGTCATCATCATATTTCCTCATTCATTTCCAACATACAATTTATTCCGGAAGAACAAAAATTTATTAATACTCAATAAACATCGTGTCGAGAGCAAATATGTTTTCGCTTCGTTTGATTTACGCGTCAATGTTTCCGCGTCGCATTTGCACTTTAGAGGTTAAACAACAAGTCATGATTCTTCATATTCCGCTTACGATATTTATTATTCAGAAACATTTCCAAACTGATATTGATTCATTATTGTGATAACAGTTCCGGAGTGTGGAAACTCTGAAACTCTAAATGAATCACTATAGTTGATAAAAGCTAATTAACATCAGTTGGTGACAAAATCTATCTCTGAAATATATATGAAAAGATTTATTTGTCATAATAACCTCACAGATATTCGTTATTCATCCGATAAAAATTTAATGATACTTGAATAAAGTATCGCAAGATCTTATCATATCACGATAAAATAATCAATCTCAAACATTTTTTCTCTTCTTTTGTTTGTATCAAGTAATAAAATTATAAATTATCAGATTTTAACATATTGGTCATCAAGATTTAGTTATCAATGAATCAATCAATCGTCTTCTCCATTGTTTATTCCCGTTTGAAATGTTTCATTCAACTTGAATTATAATGAGCAGTTGAAACAAAGAGTGAAATATTAATAGAATTATAAATACCACGTTGGGCACATCCATTTATCAAATATTCAGATGTGTTCATGCTTATTTGAAATGGATGGAATAAGTTCCTAGTCTGTATTTGAACAGGATTATTCATTTATTCATTCATTTATTTACTCATTTAATAATAAATACGCAGTTTTGCTGAGAGGTAGCGCTTGAACAGTCATACTGTTCAGTTACCGCAGCTTAACTTTAGAAAGTTCAGTTAACTATCCAAATGAAAGTTGTGCAAGCTCTCTCAATTGCTATTATAGCCATGCTCTGATAACAAAGCTCATTTGTACTCAATAAAATACATATTCGAGACAAGCAACCTCCATATTTGAAAGAGATTGAGAGTAGAAATTCGTTTGTTATGAGCATATATTCATTCGAATTGAGTTGTCTTGTCAGGTATCTAACAAGTGAAATGTTGACAATTGAAAATTTATGCAACGCTAAAAACAAAATTTATCATACAAAAGTTTAAATCCAACCGTAATTTATATGAAATTGATTATTCAATATTATGAATTTATATATTCAGACAATTCAAGTTTATTATTGAATTTTAGTATTTGAAATTTGGGAAGAAAAGAAACGAGAAATGAGTTTAAGAATTATATTTTTCTTTTCAAATATTTGGTACAACACTCGTAATCCATGGAAAAATTGGCACATAACAATGGGTAACTGTGACTTAAACCAGTTGTTACACGCATATGGTTATTCAGACTTAACATATGTTTCGTTCCACAGAAATTTCAATCTTAAGTAAGGATTGCCAATTTTCGCAACCTGGCCAAACCCAGAGACGTTGTTGACTGCCAAGTATTGAGACTAGAGCAATGAACCAGATCTCGGTCGACTAATATAAACGCCATTAATTCCTAGTGTACTTGTGACTATCATTGGCTGTATCTCATGGGTGTAAATTTAGCAGACATGAGACCATTCCTGTTTATGAATAGGAAATTGAATAATTGAGATAATTAAATTTTTAAAAACTGCTTGTACAAGTTTTGGCATTTTCTACACGAGCATTCTTCAATTTAACCGTTTTTTTTGAAGTTCTAAAAATTGCTAAATGTCTGTCAAACTCAAACTCATTCTATTTTGACTGATTTTGCAACGATCAAGATTTTTTTTCAAGATTGACAATGTTCCAACAGTTTTAAATAATTAAGAATATAACAGTCAGGATTGCACAATAGTTTTGGATAGAATATTTAATGGTTAATTAATGCAATGAAGAAATGCGAGAACTAGTTCTATTTATGTCCCAGTCACACATCAACTTCAAACTTAAGCTCATAAAGCAGTTTGGGGCGGACTGGAAAGCTTTCACTATTGTGACCCGTCTAAATGAGCTTCGGATTCGTGGTGACAGTGGTTACCACAACCGGACGTACTATCTAAAGCTCCGTCCTTCGTAGTAATGTATTACAAATGTTACACTTTTCTCTTGATGGTTATAAGCCCTGCATCACCACTTCTAATGCTATTTATTGAACTGTTCTGAAATGTTTGATCTGATACTGATATTACAAATGAACATTTACAAAATTCAATCACAAACTTTCATTTAATCCACCATGCTCTATTACCACATGCACAATCTGATTAACACTAATTTATAACATCTAAAAAGTCTGTGTCCTTCACCAAAGTCTTGATACAATTTTTTCTAAAATTCTCATGATGTGAAGAATTGAATAGAATGACCTATTTGAAAATCCTGCAGATGAAACTCAATATCCTTTTATCATTATGATGAAATTAATTGAAACTGATCATTATAAATTATAACCAGTCATTGCTGATGTAGCGCCGATATTGAACAGTCGATAATGGCCCCGGTTTCATCTGCACTACACACGCACTTTGAAATATCAATCTCAATAATGAAATATTAACTCTAAATAATCTGTAACATTATTTTATATTATAAAAAATTAATTCTTTTGGATTTATTATTTTCCAACGTATCAATTATTTTTGTTATACAAAAACAGCCATTTTCTAACATTGTTATAATTTTTGGATGCTATTAAACATATATTGTGTTATTAATGGCGTCCTACTAAACCCTTCTCTCTGTTACAGCCACTTGTGGTATAAATCCTATGACTACTTGTGCGGTAGCTGTACTGCGCCAGTCGTATATATGTCTAATGATAATTATTATGCGGTTCTCATGCGAGATTTGTGATTAATTATTCATGTCTGGTATGGAATCCTTTCTAAAATCTTGTTCTAACAAGAGCCAATGTCTTAATCTATATTTAAGCACAACATATGTTGCATTTAATTACTTTTGTTTATTGATTATGATATTAAAAGACTGTAAAATCCATATTACAATTGCGGAAATATTTTCTTTTTCCTTTATGTTGTAAGAAATTATATCTAATTTTATATAATATGCGTTTGTTTACAGAATCTGTTTGTAGTATTGTGTGAGTAAACGATAAAAGGTCTTTCTTATCTCAGTTATTGTATTGGTACTACTTCAGTGCAGATCCAAGTGTCTTACCGAGTGTGTAATTCGCCATTTCAAGCATTGTCGTCACTTTCTTTATACATCTCTGAGGATGTTACGTTTCCCATGTAAAATGTACACACTTGGTAGCTGTTTAAAAAATGACTACAATGCTTCAGACATGGGGATTACACACTTGGATTCTCAATTCAAAGTATTTTTTTTCTTCAAACAGTTTTATGTCGACTTGATTTGAATGTGTAAAGCAAATTGTTGTTTTATTTTCTGAATTCTGATTTTAGATTTTATTTCAAAATTAAAAATTAAAATTTAGGAATTAACTTTATATGAATTTATGATTAATTTTCAATTCAGGTTCACTTTCTAGAATGTGATAACTTAATTTAGATAACTATAAAAATAAATTTTTTAATCATGATTTGTTAAACTTTAATGAACGTTAAAATAAAGTGAACTAAAAGTTCAATACCATAAGTTGTTTAATCAACAGAAATGAAAAACTACCCAAGAATTTCTCATTCGTGTAGCGTCTAGACTTGCCCAAT
The DNA here is from genome assembly GCA_030523085.1 of Meteorus colon. Lineage (NCBI taxonomy): Eukaryota > Metazoa > Arthropoda > Insecta > Hymenoptera > Braconidae > Meteorus > Meteorus colon. The sequence continues at coordinate 25,536 of JAPYZH010000261.1, forward strand.
CTTTTAAATACACAACAGAAATTAATTTTGTTTACAAATAAACTTTCACATAAAAAAAAAAAAAAGGTCATAACCACCAGTAACACCAAAAGTATTATCCTCAAAGACATAAATTTTTTCTTTCATTTCATTTTTTATTTAATATCCATGAGAAAATTCAAACAAGTACAGTAAATATTTCATTATTTTATTTTCACAAGTATAAATTAATACGATGATGAATAGAAATTGCCTGTGTATTGGCGCACGTTCATAATGATTTATGGCGAAATAAAAGGATGCTGTATACAAGTATACATATATATATATTTTTAAAAGTGTATATAAGAAAGAAGATAACATAATTGCCAGCGCATTCAGTAAGCTCGCACGGTATGCGTGTCTATAGACCAGAGGCACACACAACTCGTCGATCACCAAATGTCTTCTTGATACCGAAGTCATGTATACCAGACATACACACACCACTCGTCGCCTCTTACAAACTCGCTTTCTTTATTCAATCTCATTCTCTCTTTTCCACTCTCAATCTCCCTCATCCACCTTTTTTAACTGTCGTTTTCTTCTTTTTCATTTCAGCGATATCCTCAGCAGCAGACCTTCGAAGATACGGTTGACAGTAATTAACGGCGACGAAATTTTTATTTTTCTCCCGGACTATCTCATGAAACAGAAAGAACAGAAAGCAGAAGAGTGGGAACCTCTCAAAAAGCCTCCACCACTTCACATCCCTGATAATATTTTGGTCCAAAGAGGATCGCGCAACGAAAATTGATAATATATCATTGAGAGCCCAGCGACTCTTTCATAATTGGTTGGTATTTGCATGCAGTCTTTACGCTTATTGAGGTTTAGCCGCTCGTTTCCACGTCGGCTTTTTATCATTTATGCTCGCGGTGTATAATCTATATATGTATATATACAACATGAGCGTTGCAACCGGCTTGAAACACGCGATAGCGACATCTCTTCCTCTTTCTCATCAACTTTTGCATTATACCCTCCACCGCACTACCCTTTTTTTACATTCGCCTCCCCCACATCCCTTCTCTCGTTTAAAACGCATCTCATACGATGATGCACAGCCGTAGTCGGTTCGCTTCGTCACGGCCCCCGCTGTCACATCGATACAGCACGCAAAATTTTCTGCTCTCTCAGCTTCTTATCCAGAGTATACATACACAATAATAAATATATATGTACATATATAAATAAATTTATCTTGATCAGTAAAATTATTATTATGACGTTCAATATATAATACTTAAGGCGTATAATAATTACGAATGTATAAATAAATAATATTGCAACACTCTTGCAAATATTTTGGACATATTTATTATCGATGGGGGCGCGACAGTATAGAGAGGGTTTTAATGACTGCATCACGCGATTTGTATCGCGGATAATTTCCGCATTACCCCATATATATAAATGAATGTGCGTGTGAGTGTTGTATACATAAATGCATCTGTATATAGATATATGTTTGCATGTGTGTATTCGCGCTCGCCGTAATATGTGAACGAGCGCCGGATAATCCCGAAGATGCATTAATTACTGTTCGACGCAGCGTATAATATAGACAGGCACAACTGCGCGAGCAGTGTGGTCACGAGAGGCGAGCATTGACCGATGCCAGGTCGATGTGATGTGTCCAGATTACACATAAACATGTATGTGTACATCTATATATATATATATATATATATATACATTTCTATGTGCATTCAAGCGATGCGAAATTAATGTTGAGTAATAGCCAATGAGATGCAATTAACTATTTAGCATGTAGAAATATGACAGAAAAACTCATTTATATATTTTATAGAAAATGTTGGACGTTTGATAGATTTAAAAAAATACTTAAATGTTCATAATAATTATTTTCATCGACATTAGATTTTCTAATAGCTAAATTACTTCGTCTTTGTTCTTTTTCTTTTATATTGTTAATTTCCTTATATGGATGATTATTAACTGAAGTGGCTCATCAGTGTGGCTGATAATGTATGTATATATGAGTGGTGTGTATTAAATCTCCAAAGTGTGATCCACATATTGCTGGTCGTCGTTTTAATAGCATAGCATATCGCTCAAGAGTAATTACCGTCACGTGATTGGGTGTATTTGTGGCTGGTGGTTGAGAAATGAAAATTGTACTGATTCGAAACCGACAATTAGCACCAGCAAGAGACGCGAGAGTGATCGTGAGAAGCTTGATGGGACAGAGAGTTGAAATATAATCGACCTGGAAGTGATGACCAAAAATTAGTGATATGTACGAATGAAGATGAGAAATATATATATTTTTTGTTGGTAGATACGATGAGAGAGAGATTTTTTTGTGATTGAAGAAGGTTCAGTGACAGTCGAGAAGTTGCTTGATCGAGGTTGTGACCGGATGAATATTTTGTTGTAATTATTAATTATTATTTAGTTTATTAATGTCTGTTGAGTGAAATTATTATTTTGTAAGAGTTATATAATCGAATTTGATATAGAATTAACGTGGGATTATCTCATTTGGTGATGTGAATGTTACATTTTGTGAGATTTATCATTTTAATTTAGAATTGGAGTAATAGAAATTGACTAAGTGTAATTTCAATTTTTTATTGAATAATCATATAGACATGAGTGATATATAAGGAAACTTGAGATTGAATTAATTCTTGACGAGGAATGAAAGTAGAGCTGTATAATGTTGGCTGCACTTTTAGTACCACTGTAATCCATGATTTGAATAATTTTTCATTATTTTAAAATTACATGAATAATAACTTGAAAAATGACTCGATGCGCCATGGATGAACCGTTAGTAATAAACCGTCATGATAACAGAGTTGTCTGGAAACATCAGAAAAATTTTACTTGACTAAGATTAGTAACTGTTTTTAGATCTACAGTTGATGCTAATAAATATTATTTTACTTTACAATTACTCATAACATTAAATAAAAAATTATTCCATAAACAAAATAAAATAAATTCGAAAATGTCGATAAAATTTGTCTTATCTTCGTAAAATCACAATAAATAAAATCAAATTAAAATTTGATATTCTCAAAATATTATACAGATTAGAGTTGATGAAAAAAATAATATATACACATAATCCTCAACTTTTTTTCATACAAACTAAATCGCTTTTACTTTTTATAACATTTCTCTTTCTCTCGTATAGTTTTGCGTTCATCTACGTTCTCACTTTTTCTTCTTCTATACATTGCTGAAGTTACACGCCAGGTAATAACGAGTTCAGCCCAAGAGCTTAAACGGAAAGTACTTTGTGCACTACCGGAAAAGCCTCGAGTAAAATTTATAGATCTACGGATATGTTAGTTTAGCCGCAAAGCAAAATCCCAAAACACATATACGCTAGCAAGAAACTAATAGCATATATACATATAGAAAATAATTCAATTCCATCTTTCATATATTAATAAATGTGAAATACAACCAAATCTTATTATATAATTTCGCATTAAATATCTAAACGTTGATTCTCTTCATCTCTATAAATTTCGTATTCATTCAATAACATTAAAAATAAAATACATAAAATTGCCACAAATAGACTAGCGAAACGTAAAAGCACATGTGCCTCGTGCATCAGTCAATCGTAGAATTGTATATATACCAACACACACGTACATAATAACACGATACACCTATACATAAAGGTATACGCGCAGTCGATTGGCGTCGAGCAGTGTCCGAGGAGGGGCGCGACGCCTGCAGCCAAGAACGAACGTAGCTTCATACTAAACCGCGGTCCCAGTTGCTCCGTACGACAGTTCAACGAGCGTGTCTTTCGCGACTGGACCGCTTCACATATAAACAAAACACACAAAAACATCGCGACATGTCAACAAACATCCTATCAGATTTTGTTTACTGATCGTCAACCACCATCAAAATATCCAAACATACATCCACATCCCAATAAAAAAAAGAAAAAAGATACAGTAGCTCACAAATGAATTGAATAGAAAAGGAAAACAATAAAAAAAATTAAAAATAAGAAAAAAACAACCGTGTGAAAGTGATGCTGATTATCAGCTGTCAGACATCTCGTGAAAGTACAGTTCTCCCCTCAGTTATTCGATCCGGCGCCGGGGGGAGATAACGAAAGAAGAAATAATAAAATAATAATAAAAGAAAGGAAGAAAGTAAAGTGAACGAAGAAGAGAAAAAAAAATTATAACGATCGTAATCGAATTGGTGGAGAGTAAAAGATAAATGTATAGTCTTGGAGAGTTTAAAAGTGGTGAGTTGTGCGCGCTCTCGGCCAAGCGCACTCGTGCAATGTGAATGATCGAGTGGAACTGTATATCTATACATATATATATATTATATATATATGTAATACATACAGGTATACATCGCATCGATGAATGATGCCGTGTATTATTGCCGCGTTCGAAATGCGATCGGATGCCGATTAGATTGTGCGGTCTAGTCGTATTGTGTATAGCTACATATAAAGTTCATATACATATCCACCAATATAGATATATATATATGTATATATACTTATATATGTACATATATGTGAGTATAAAATATGTATACAAGAGTGTCGCGAGCAGTGTGACCTCAAGTTGTATATTGTGGAATGTCACGCATGAATCGTGTAAGATGTCCCGCTATGTTAAATCTATTCAACTTTAATACAATACATAATCATGCATATGCGTAATTAGCCGTGATCAAGATTAATTGATTCGCCAGATATATATATATATATATCGACGTCTTTGTTGGATCAGTTGTGATTATGAATAATTTTCATTGACGATTGTGAAAGTAAAAAAAGGGCAAAGAGAAGCGGAATTGTTTTCGCTTTTACTTCTTTTATTTATTTGTTTATTTTTTTGTTTCTTTTCGTCATTTTGATCGTTAAAATTCTGTATGCATGTTTTCAACTGATCATTTATATTGGCCGTCAATGTGCAGTGACAGCTCAGTGACACATCGTGCATAGGATGCAGTGAACATACGTACAGTGTATAGATGTGTATATGTGTATATTTATATATACATATGTAAATGGTTTATAGATTGATATATGTTTGAGAAATGATCTATTGGAACGTTGGAATTTAACTTCAATCTTTGATCTGATTGAAATTATTTTTGTTTGTGTATTTGGATGCCCAGTGTCACTGTTGATTTGTACAGTTGGTGGACTTGCTCCATAACTTGACCCCCCATCACGTGAATCGATTGCTACATACTTCATTTTCTTCTTTTCTCTTCATTCGTTTGAGGTAAGTCACGTGTTTTATATGTTGTATTGAATTTATGCTATCGTGGATGATAGAATTATTTTATATGTGATATATTGATTGAGAAATTATGGGGAATTAGATATGAAATTTATTATTTTATGCTGTTGTTTATTTATGTATTTTATTAATTATATTATCGATGAAATTGAAGAGGTTAATTATGAAGGGATTTATAGAACATGCTGATAATAATAATTTTTTGATTGCTTGTAATTTTTTTGTTATATGATGATAATTAATTTTCCCACGATTAAGTTTGTGGGATGGTAAAAATGGGATTATGGGAGGGTTAAGAATTTAGCTGGCATTGGTGTGCTGGGAGATGTAATTTCCGCGCGATTCATTTGAAATGTTTCTACTACATTTTTTTTCTGCGCCTGCGTTACCTTTTGATATTTTTTTTTTTTCTTTCCGGTTATCAAATAATAAGTTTGGATATTTTTCCTTCTTGAGAATACATATTTGGCGTATATTTCGAGAATATATTTCTCGTATATTCACTTCACATCACTGAACTATGTGAACATTTATTCAGAATACACTCGTAAAAAAATACTCACTGAAAATATATTATTTAGATTCAAATTTCCCTCGTATACATAAATTCATTCGGGATTACTTGAACTATTCGGACGATAAAATGAGATACATTTTGATTGAAGTATATTTCACATACGATAATAAATAGTGTGAATATATATTCCCATAGAAAATATATTAATTTTTTACAACAACTGTCAGAGTCAACACGAAAAATTGAAACATCAAAAAAATATAATTACAAATGTGTAAAATATTAAATTTTTATGATGTTTGCCTGACTCCTTAACACGTGTAATTAAAACTAATTGAAATATTTGCGCTTATGAAATTGCAACTAATCAAGTGAGCAATGCGCAATTATTGGTATATATATTATCAAGATACGTCATATAAACATATAAATGGGGGGGAAAATATTTCATTTACTGTCTGCCACCACTTATAGAGTGGTTGTCCTCGACGCCTCTCACAGCGCATGATCGACATTAGTGCAACCAGCAGAAGGGTACAGGGAGGCGAAAAAAGATATGAAAATAAAAGGTGGTTGATCGCTTGGATGATTCGAAAAAATGACGCGCGCGTGTTCGCTCGGGTGGCAACAAACGAACAAACTGGTTCTCTCGCTTCCATGTCGTCCGCGAAGAACATTTACCGCGGCGGCTTGCTCTCTCGAGCTATTCGCAACATGTATACAACCATATAAAGAGCGAGGTAGAAGGTTGAATGAGAGTAAAAGAGAGGCGGCCAAACTAAAGTCAGAGTGGGACAAAGTGAGAGAGAGTTGATCAAACACGCTTTGCTGTCTCCACGCGCTCTATTTCATTTCTTTTCTCTTCCTCATTTTTTTTTCATGTTCATTTAATTTCTTTTTCTTTTTTTGTTCGCTCGCCCAAATTCTTTTTTTTTCACATTCGGCTCCTCTAACCCACGGGGTCCAACTATATCGCGACGAAAAATCTGTGTCAAGCGACATGTTGACACGTGTTGGAAGTTTGTACAGGGAAAGAGTGAGCACGAGCACATTCTTCCCTTGAAACTCGGCCATAGTTCCTATGTGTATTTTATACAGTGTCGGATTTCGACGTTGTCGTTCGTTTGGACGCAGTTGGTTGAAGAAGGCAAAACGCGAGCAAGCGGGCGGTAAGGCCTCTCACCGTAGCACCTTCATGCCCCAATGTATACATATAAAATATATGTACGTGTGGTATAGTCACCGTTGAAACGAATGACGCTGATATTGGTTGTACAACACCACACTCCGGTTACAACGTCGTATACATACACGCCTCAATGAATCAAAAACTATTCGAGAATGAAATACATATGTTGATGTTTTTTGTTTTGCTTTTGTTTGTTTCTCTACTTTTTTTTTCTCATTCGTTCGTTTATTTTGTTCGCTTTGTGGTTGAGTACAAGACCCACAAGTCCCGCGCACGGGTCGCGCAGTAGCTATCGCGTTCCCTGATTCGAGATATGAAATTTAATTTTATTATGACGTGAGCCGTCCAACGTTATCCATGAATCGCCATGCTCCCCGTGGTGTTTGGTCCGCAAAATGAGACTTGAGCTATAGCCATTTGCCCTGTAGGCAGACTCGACACTGCGTTTAAGACAGAGAAACAAGTAAGTGAGAGAGAAAATGAGGGAGATAGCAGAAGGGGCGCTCAAAAACGTGTGTTTATATACTTACAATGTTATACGATGTGCGTGTACGTTCAGAGATGAAAGAGATTCTTGCAAATATTTTTCTGTTTATTTTTTATCATTACTAGTATGACTTACACAATTGTGACAAATGATATGAAAAATGTGCATTATTTAAGGTAAATTTATACAAAGGATCGTGTAAATGTGAAATAATAGACGGGAATAAAATAATGAATGGAAAATAGTTAATAATTTTTTGATATATGAAATAAAAATGTAGTTGTAATCCATTGGATTAGAACAACGATAATTTACAATTCAAATTGCCAATGAACATGACTTGATAATTCCTTATGTTTTGGTTTCTCACGGAAATTTACGAAACTCACATACTGAATAGTAATTTGGCGCAAACTTGCATGAAAATTCACAAAGCATATTATAAATTATTATTATAATATTCATAAGACGAGTGAAGTTTGTTGTATATTTTGTTGATTGTAGAAATACAAAGCAAAACCAAAGATTTTTCATCTTTGATTAAGATGTAATTAAAAATGATATTTATAACGATATATATATTTTGCATTACGACAATATTTCAAATCCTTAGGACGTAAGAATTTAATTTTATGGTTATTTTTTATCTTTGCTATATAAAAAGTTATCCTTGAATCGCATTTTTTCGATAAACTCTCGCATTATTTGCTACACAATTGCAATTAATCAGCCAATCCTTTCTCGTTTTTTCCAAATAAAAATTCTCACTTTATTTTATTGAATTTATCATCCTTCGTTTATTAAATAATATTCATAAGTTTCAGCAACAATAAACAAATAAATAAATGACCGCTGTCAATCTTTAAACATACAAAACAAAAAACGAAATCCATAAAAAATCATTTGAAATTTTCGCTTGAAAAAATCTGACTTTTATTGCATTTCTACTTCAACCATTAATTATTCTTGTTTCCAATCTCTTTTATATCCAGATTAATTCATATCATGCAACACAATTTAAATTCAAATAAGATAAAATAAAAAATAAACATTTGACCTTTTCATCATAAAAATGTCTCATCATCCAGTCAATAATAATTTGTGCATATACGTTGTGCGACACGACCTATAACAATAAATTCTGACAAATATTATTCGGCGTTAAGTTCATTAAATTAACCTCTGCCAAGAGATTTAATTGTGAATTATTATATAGAATAGCATCAAACCACTGTGCGTACATTGAAACAGGTCGTGTGGTTACTTGGCATGTAAATTGATGTCGGATAAATCTGTTATTCAATGTACATACATACAAAGATGAGTCGACATCATTGTATTAAATCTATATACTCACATCTATCCACATAAATTCACAAATATACATAAATTCACGTCTAAACTATTAAAAAAGATTAGTCATCGTGCGAAAATTCATCCAATCAAATATATTTAAAATATTCCACTATATTCATCCTGTCTATTACCAACAGATGTTTCACATTTTACGGTACAAACAAACATATATTATAAACATAAATACAACACAAACTATGTGGCTTAGATGAAAATGAGAGTGAGAGAAATTTATGCACAGTTGGAAAAAAATTTTTTTCTTTTCAACAACACTATAATACACGCACCATCATATTGCAGTATAATATCAAGGCATTCTGCCAATGATGCACATATACCCATACCTATACGCATGACTGTCATATAACCTATAAATATACTTATATATATGTATATATACGTATATACAAATATATAAATACAAGCGACACACGTTTTATGAACTTTAATGTCCAAGTTTTTACGACCCGCGAAGGAAATGATGTTTTTCGCTGCGGCGTGTAAAGGAGACATGCGGATCCAATGGATATATTACAAGCATGAATTTTAAAGCCACAAATACAACCACCAGTGAACTGATGATGAGCAATCATACACAATCGGTGCGTCACGATTCATTTTCAACCCGCTGTATATAACTATATATACACCAGACGCCATTAAATAATTTTAACGGCAATAATTTGGATGTATGTAGCGTAACTCACTTTATAGAACATGGAGCGCGACTAATCATTCAATATCTACGTATATACATATATATTATTTATATATAAAATATAAACACGTAGACAATTGTGCACAGTGTTCATTTTAAACATGAATTGTCTATACGAGATATTGTTACGGATGAATGCGTAATTCAAGTAATAAACAAAGTGCATATTGCGATGTGTACATAACTCATTGCAACGCATCGCTCATAATATAATCCTACCTGTAATTATTTAATGTACCTGCATCTGCAGACGTATACAGATAATGTAAACATAAACGAAAGAGAAGACGTTGCTAACGCAATGGATCATATTTGTTATTCTGCTGCTGGTGCTGCTGCTGTGCAAGCGATTAAAAGTAGTCCAATCCTCGCCTACAGCAATATTATACGGAAGTGCATAATTGAGTTGGTTAAACATTTATATATACATGTGGTGGAACAAACAAAAGATAGTGCGAGTGAGAGTCTTCAGACAGTTGTCGAAATATAGTGAGAAAGTGAGTGAGAGAGTTTGGAAGCGCACACGATAGCGGCGGCAATCATTCAATTAAGTCTCCTAACCCCGTACAATCCTCTTCGCATGAATTCACTTGACAAAGCCAAACGAGCGTCGCCATAATAACACAGCGTTGTATATAATGTACATATATATGTATATGTGTACGCCCAGTTGAATCCGGTCTTCGTTAATAATGTATTCATTCCGCGATCGAATAAGACTCGGCGTGGCCATTATCGTTATACCTTTTCCCCATGTCGGCGTGCAACACCGCGCGCACCAAATGAAGATACGCCCACACTCACTCTCATTCTTTCTGTCTTCTATATACCATCAATATCTCGTTATGCATTCTCCAACATTCGACCGAGTGATTTTCTGACTTTACAATATATATGAATGTAATATTAAATATATATATATATGTATATGTATGTAATATAAAGAAAATTAAGGAAATATGTTATGAGCTCTCATTGCGGCTCATTATATCGTTTTATGATTATGTTAGTGTATTATTATATGTAAAGAACTCAACGAGGCAGACATCCGTGTGTGTCAATTGACAACAAAAGGGAGAATGAAAAAAGAATAAAAATAAAATTATTTTAAGTTTGACATGAATTAGTAATTTACAATTTTGTTTACGAGTAATAAAATTGGGTTACAATTCTCTTGAATTTTTATGCTGTGACTTAATTTAATAACAATATATATATATATATATATATATGTGTGTGTATTTATTCAGAACTGTATTTTATGTCACGTATCAAGGTCATATGAACGCTACCCTTTTTCTTGCATCACAAATATAATAAATAATACCAATTTCATAATATTGCGACAACGTTTGTGTGCGCAGTAATCAAACAGTTGACGCGGTGCACCCTGGCACGACACGAAGAACGACGTCAAGGTGTATAATATATACATATATACAAAATATTACACAACACTAACAACAATCTAACTGAGATGCGCCACGTTGTGCCTCGTTGGTGCGCGGTTTCACACTATTCATTTTTCTTTTCATTCTTTTCTCTCGTCGTTTTTATTTCGCTTCTCGCGTGGTTTCATTCGCCCTCGACGAATTTTTTATTTTCAAGTGCGAGGTCCACGACACAGTTTTATATTTCTTATTAAATAAAGAAAGGAAATACTATACGTACATATATATATATATAAGTGTAAGTATAACTACCACAAAGAAATAAAATAAAAAATGATTGCCAAGAGCCGATCGAGCATGAAAATTAATTCTCCAAGATCATTAATCGGTTATATAGATGCTCCAGTGAATCGTGAAGAACAATGCAAATAAATTTGCCAGATAAAACGGTAAATTAAACGGTATTGTAACGGGTCAACGGTTTGTATTCATATAAATGCATATACATATATGTATATACATTTGTAATGTTTTTTTTACAAGCAATTCAACGACGAATCACACAGCCATAACAACTGCCCGATGGTCCATTAATAAACAATACCCAAACAGTAAAATTTATTCGTTACCACAGTGCACTCTTTAGCAGACAATGTGCAAGCACGATGTATATCTTTAAAGCTTCCTCACTCTTTTCTCTTTCGTTCACTCTCTCATACTCATCGTGTATACCTTTTGCGAGCTGTGCGCCTTATTCAAATCCCATCTCCCAGGGGCCATTTTCGATCACAACACGATATTGACAAAACCGCTTTCCTCTCATACAAAATGCATGAATATTTCTCATGGCCACGATGTGAACCAGTAGCCCAACTGTAATCCCTGCGTGAACACTATACGACTACACAATACTAAGAAAACGCTTTGGGTATTTAAATCAATGTATAACTATACAATGTCTTTGCTCAAAATGTCTGTTTTTGTCTGACACATCATCCGGTTTATATATGACGACAGTTCGCTTTGGCGCCATATCAACTTGAAAATATTTTTGGTATATATATTTACGTCGCGTTTTTTTCGCATTTTTATTCTCTATGTTACGTATATATAATTTTACTTGTATGTACAATCGTTGATGCGTGAATTTAAAAAAGTTTATTCTCTACATTTATATAGGGCTGTTATTTTTCTTTTTTTTTTTTCGCTGAAAGAATACATTCGAGTTATCTTTAAATATATGACTTTTGAATAGCGATAGATAAATAATAGAAAGAAAAGTTGGAAAAGAAGTAAAGAAATACATTGCTCACGTTCATTATCAGTTAAGTCGGTATGGTATATGTTCTTTCGTCGAGTGCGACTAAAACGCCGTGGCGCTCACCTAATCTTCAGACGAATAATGGTGCTCGTAATTAAAAGTTGAATGGGGTTGAGGGTGAACGGAGGCACTAGGAAACTTTAAGGAAGAGAATAGCCACGATCGCAAGGAGCTCAGTGCCTCTTCGCTGGAAAGACAATGCAGTCGTAGCAGGAAAGGGTAGATCGTCATTCTATACACTTATATATGTATACGTGAACGTCCTTTTTTTTTTGCCTTCCTCACTCATTCTCTGCGGTATAAAGTACCAGAGTTTTCGTGGATCGATCGAAAGTATCTATATATACATGCGCATATAAATGTGTATATACACACCATATTGTTTCACTCAACGCCGCTGGTTCAAAGTTTTTAATTCTGCTAAAAGTTTTGTTTTGTTTTTTTTTTATTTTTTGATGGATGTTGCGCTGACACGTTACGAAACACGCGCTTTTAATCATGAATCATAGTTAAAATTTGGCGCACACAAACACGCGCGTCCTTCATTGTGAACTTATATAATTCTATTTTGCTTGTTTTTATTTTTATTTCTATTATGTATTTTAAAAAAATTTTTTTTTTTTGCTGTTTCATTTATTTTTGTTTAAAGTTTTTGAATAGAAAGAACAATGAGTCATTAGATTGATGTGGGATTGTTTGACAGCATCAATCTATCTCAAGTTGTTTATGAAAGAATTGAAATTTTTGTAAGTTTGTGTGTGAATGTATTTGATGTATATTAAAGATATTAAAAAAATTTATATAAATGTATATGTTTGCATCGTGTATAACGATATGGTACTTTCTTTCATTGCCAATCGTTGAATAAATGAGCCATTCAGTGTGCGCTGTGCATGAAGGATGTAAGCAAGGTCAATAATTGTATACCTGCATAATATTTATATATAAAGACTTGAGAATAATTGTGTGCTCCGTTGATAAAAAAGCCTTTCAGCTTTCGCGACAGCTTATTGATTGTTCAAAATTTATCATCAGTGGGCGAATGTTCGTGGCGTTTGATGTGTGATGCTTTCACATGTAGCTTTTCATCGTTATTCATCGGTTAGAGAGAGTGTATAAAAAGCCCCACACGGTTCATTTACCTATTCATACTCACACAAGCTTCACCAACATTGCGTTCAACGGTAGTTAATACGTTTAATCCCGCACATATACTTGCATGAAAAATATTTCTTCGCACTTTTTCTTTTTCTTTTTTTTCTCCAACAAGTCTTTCAAATATACATTTAAAACTGTCCAGCACTTTTATCGTTTTGTTTCTCATGTTCTTTTGTACAGAAATTTTACTTTTTCCATACTTTGTGTGTATTTCGTGAAACTCGTCAGAAATAAAAAAAATAAAACAAGTAGAAAAAGAAGAAGAAGAAGAAGAAGAAAAGAAATATCAGGCACAGGTGGACCAACTTGTGTCTTGCCATCCTGTAAATTGCTTTGCTAGACAGTAGCAATTTTTTTTTTTTCTCTTCAACCCTCCATGTCATCTTGCACTCTCACACGCACTCAACAAAAAAGTATTGTACTTACATATTTCTATAAATATATACAATACAATAAATATAAAATAAAAGCGAAAGTGTGTAATGTCATGGAAGCAAATGAATTTCACGATTTAGAGTAATGTCAATGTGAATAAAATGGATAATATATCGAAGACGAAGTGAAAAACGATATGGCATTGGAGAATTAATCGTGATACAAAATCGAGAATAGAATAATAGAAAAACAGAGCCGAGTCAGCGTAACGCGACGCGGCCACCCAACTACTTCTTAGCTATCGACATACGACAACGACAACGACGACGAAGCAAACGACTTTCTTCGACTCTCAGGAGTTCTCCCTCCGATTAATCGTCTATCGAAGCCCTGGAGTCCTTTTTCTATCGAGATATATATCGCCGCTATATATTACCACAATTTATATATATATACATACATACATACATACATACATATATATAAATCTATATACCCATCAGACATATTTCAAACGGAAAAAGTGGGTTATTGATAGTCGGAAAAACAGCGGCATGCAACAGCAAAATGGACGGCTTGAAAATGAATGTGAAAACGAGACAGGCGATGGGTTGATTCGTTCGTAACACACCAAAACGCCGTGCGAAAACCGCGAGTGTGTAAGTGAAAGAGAATAAACAGAATGGAAGAGTAAGAGAGAGAGAGAGAGAGAGAAGAAGGAAATGAAATTTATGTATGTGAACGAACGTGCGCGTTGATTGCCCTTGCATTTTCACGTAAAGGTCGAAATTATTCCAATTGTTCTCTGTATACCATCAACACATATATACATATATATATATAAATATATAATACACACATATATACATATAAATGCACTTTAACTGAACGGCCAACAACCTTCCGTCGACGACTATTTCTCTCATCGTTTGGTATATGGTGTGTCCCAAGGCCGTGACGTCGTCTATTGTACATACACATTCTTATCTCTATATACATATGTATATAACTATTATTATTATCATATATATTTTGTTCTCTCTCAGTAGAATCTCATGGGATAAGTTGTATGTATTTTCTCTTTCTGTCTAACACTCAAACACATTGGGAATCCAAAGAAAATCTGCAGATTCTCAATAAGCTGACGGCATACCGTTTGCAAACTCCACTGGGGATGCTGAGCGCGTACGCGCCAACGCCAAATTGCCTGCTATACTACGAAGTAAGGGGAAATGGGTGACGAGGTAGAAAGGGCGGAAACGAAATGAGAGAGGAAGAGAGACAGGATGAAGCAGTACGATAACATGAGGACAGTGTAGATGAGAGAGTCCTCCCTCTACCAATTGCGCTCACATATATTCCTGCTATATATAATATGAAATATGTAATTACATTTGACGATTTTACTATCATTCGCAAAATCGCACTCAACTCTTCATAATTTATTCATTAATTTATTTACGAGTGACGTAGAATGACATATATTAATTAATATTAATATTTATTTGGAGTTATTTATGTGATATGAAAGAGAGATTGACATGATATGCAATATACAAACTCTTGATTACACTCGGGACGAGAAAGAATATTCTGACAAATCTATAGTCAATAATTTACAATACAGGGAGCTATTGGTGTGTTTATATGTATATATTGATCTCTGTGTATTCGTGTTTTGTTACCCAAGAGTATAAAGATATTGTTTTTAAGCTGTGGTTTTGTGCTACTCCCTCCAGGGAAATTGAAGCCGCGAATTTCGTTGCCAGTAAACTCACCGCTCATTTATTACCAGCGCTTTGGCGTTGGGTGGCCAAATTTACCAAGGGGGGGGAATCGAAGGGGAGAGGCAGAGGGACAGACTGACCACAGCAGCTCGTTTGCTCACGCTCGTACCAGAGTCATTCCCACTTTTACGATTGAAATGGGGGAAACAAAAAAATTGAGAAATAAACAAAAAATTGTGTTTGTAATATTGTAAAATTCGTATTTCTGTTAGATGTTGTCTGTTGATGTCATTGCGGTTGGTTTATTCATGTATGTGTGTGTGTGTTGTTTACTTTATGTTTTCAATGTATATTACATTTTGTGGATGGAATGTCCAGTTGAGCAAAGTCCGCGCAAAATCTAGTCGCCCATACGTCATATGTAGCTCACGAGTGCCGTTATATTGCGCCTGCTTTTCTTTACCTCTTTCGCACATATTTGTATATGAATATATGTATTTGTATGTGTGTACAGTGAGTATATACTTGCATAAGCGATTTTGCAGCGTTCGCAGTGAACCCCCGCCCAGACTCGTAATGCCAGCTATATTATTTGCTATGGGTACATAGAACGCGGTGACGTGCGAGAAAATAGCTAAAAAACATGATGAAAACCTGTCTACAAGTTCTTCGAGCCAAACGCATTATATTGCTAACATTTGCCAGCTGGGGAATCTTTTATTTGCATTTCATAATAATATATCTATATATAATTTTTGGCAGACTCACCCATAGCGTTGTTGGAAATTTTTGAAAAGAGTAGCAAATGCCAGATCAACATTATTTTTATTCGCATTTTAGAGATCGTCGAGTTGAATTGTCATAAATATTAATGCAGGAAGGAAAAACCAATTTTCATCATGATATGGAGTTTTGTGCTTTTTGTAATTTTTGGAATAATTGGATTGTGTGAAGTGTCGTCTGTCAACATTTTGTGTTTATGTGAATTGGAAATTTTGAATTTTATAATTTTTCTGTATTTTATAATTTTTAATGAATAAGTTTTGCAAAAAATATTTGTGATGAAATGAATATTGCGATTGTGTTTCTGAGATTGACAATGGAAAATATATTTATCGATATATTGGATTCATAGATACAGACTGAGCTTATTGGAAAAATTTCTTTCTCTGTACTTATACATTTCTAGAATTGTCAATATCATGAAATAGTATATCGAACGTATCTCTGGAATAAACCGAAACAATTTCACAATAAAATATACCTGAATTTCTAGAACAGTCGCATCAGCGACTATCGTATAAAAGCTCTACTTTACCTTAGTGGAATGTAATAATTCTCATAGCATCAATATTAAGATTTGAAGTGGCAGATGAAAAAAGTCATCGATAATCTCACATATTTCTAATTACAATTTTAAGAAATTATGTTTTTTTCAAATATATACAAAAGGAAATACAAAATTTCGTTATAAGATGGAATTTTTTGACTAGAAAAAATCGTAAGAAAATTTCATTCTCACCTCAACTGCTTTTTTTGTAGCCAACACAATAATGTAAATTAATTTCATATTCAAGAACTAAAATCCAAATATAAAACTTATTTCTATTACTTTTTCAGATATTTTTTTCAAACAAAACCTTTTTATGTCATGCAATCGATTAAAAGTGGTTCATAACTGAAATGGCCGATAATATGACATAGAAAAGACCAACTGTCAGTTGAGGTTTTCTGTGTAAAAAAAAAATTAGAATTAACATTAGTAGTACAAGTACTGGTTCTACAAGAATCGCATTAACTACTTATCACGATGTACTTGTAGTGATTCTACAGAATAAAGTTTGCTATACTTACGGTACTTGTCGTGCTACAGCACCTTTCAAAAGTTGGCTCTTATGGATGAAAGAAGTCATAAGCAACCTTGAGTATATTTCTCTGAACTGTGAATAAATACTTTTAGTTAAAGATATTTCCACAGCTGATACAAACTTGTGTTATTTATTCATCTTGATAGAGAAACATCAATGTACTCAACACGATGTTACATCTTAACTTTTTGTATATTAAGGGATGTAAAAGATGTCACTTATGGGATGATATCTCAAAAAATGTACTAAAGACAATGGTGAAATCTTATCATTACGATTTGTAATTTGCAAGTGTTGAAAGTATTAATTTTTATGATCAATTTCTCATAAAAGAAAAATGAAATCTTTTGAAATTTTCTTACTGTACCGTCACATTTCATTACGAATTGTGAGTTTTTTCACAGAGGATTGTCAGACTTATAAATTTTTAAGAACTGACTCATCGTCGTTGAGATTAATACAATAGAAGAAACGTCTTAATGTATAACAGCAAAATTTTTCATCAAATTGTCTGATTGAAAATGAATGAAACATTTACAATGTTAGAGAACAATTAGCTAATTTTATGTTATTTTCTTTCGGGAGATAATCTCAAAGAATAATTGGTGAACATTGCAGTGTTCGTTTTATCTGGAAAGCCGCCCAGTTTTCTTAATCAACAGCATCCAAATTGGCTTTGAATAATTTCGAGATTTAAGAACATTTTACATCACAAAATTTATTTGTACTAATACTCAATTCTCCAATTTGTGAATTAGTCTTTTTACTTTCCGTGTTTTTTTGTTCGTGAATAAAAAAGAAATTACAATCGCTGCATCAGGTTCATATTAATTTTTATCTTTATATTTTAAGTAAACCATTACATCACCTTTTGTATTGCCAGAATTTTTGGTAATCAAAATTCACCTTGACATGAAGACTAAATAACGACAATATAAAAAATCATTCACCCATAAATTCTTCATAATTGTTAGTTTCAAGCCGAAAAATCCTCATCGAACGAATGTGCAGTTTAGTACAGCCGTAATAAAATTATGTTCAAAAAGGTTATGACACACCGTAAACGTTCTGGCTTATTACACCGTTGTGTACACTAATGTGCATTGAATTTCAACTTTTGTAAGCGACATAAAATATTATAAAATGATAGATCCACTTTGAATTCATAAATATAAAGCTACTAAAGTGTTGAAAATTTTTTTTTTCTTCTATATCAATGGATAAAAATTTTTATTTCACAGAAAACTTTTAATAGCAATTTGTAAGACGCCAACAAGCCGCGTGAGAAGGTTACCATTTAATCAAAATAATTTTATTTAAAGAAAAAAAAATATATCTTTTTATAGATACGAACATTTTATATCCCTGAACAAAAGTGAATCACGAAAAAATATCCATATCTGAATATTACATTGTATAAATAAAAAAAAAGAAGTTGAAACTGGCTATTTCACTTTAATGGACCCGGTCCATCTTGTTGGACTTTGAATATACAGATATAAAAAAGTACACATAGCAATGAGCTGTACTGTAGCGATGAAGAACGATGGCGAAGCGCTAAATATCCTTGGAATGCGGTCCAAGCAAAGGGATTAACTCTTTTAAAAAATGATGGTCGTATCTAGCAATGGCCATAGTGTCAATTAAGCCGGATCAAAGCGTGCAATCGATTAATCCCATGTCTAATTTGCCCACCAGAAGCGTACGTGAAAAGAAAGAAACAAAAAAAAAAGCTTTTCTTTTTTGCATAATTTATTCATTTCATTGAACTGTTTTTAAGATGTTTAATTATTCGTATGATCATGATGGATTTGTATTATGATAGAAAAAAAAAATAAATAAGCAAAGAAATCCTGTACACAACCAACTCACGACTTTAATTTTGATTTATATAAAAAAAAATATGAATTTCGTTTGAAATTTCACCTGATAACAAATCATATCACAATGTGTCGTGTTATTACATTGCACACAGTTAACAATCACCTTCCGCATTTCAAAATAAACTCCACCCTGCGTACTTTCATTGTACATAATAAAATACACATCTCTATAATCGTGTAAGTATATAAAATACAGACATACACACATGTTCATTTGATTCTTTAGCGTGACTCTATTTATGCACGTTGTTGTAATATGAAGCGATCCTTTTTGCTATATAGCAACGTTGAAATGATTAAGTACTTCTATTCGTACAATATGCATATCTAATTGTTCAACAACACGAAGCCCTTTTTTTAATATAAATATATAGCCATTTTATATTTAAATGTATTTATAAGTTAGCACAGAATGCGTGATTGCAAAATCACCTTAGCAATAACTCTTTCTCCAACAATGACATTTAGTAGAGACCATTTGTGCGTTAATTTCACCACAAAATATCATGAGTAACTCTACGTAAATGTATATAATATATAAATACATATATATAGAATATGTGTATTAAACAAACCAATTTCATAAGGATTACACAAAGCGAAATATGGCTAAATGCAAAATACCAAGAGCGCACATCCACCTCGACTGGATTAACTTATCTACCCAGAGCAAAGGCAACGGCTTTTACGAGGCTACACACACATATATATATGTATATATAATAACCTTCGTCCCTTTGTGTATATTTTACTTTATTTCTCAATATAGCGAGAAAAACATTGCACTGTGTTTCATTTTGCACGTAAAAAGGTATAGACAAAGTACTTTAACAGCATCAGTTTATATGTTGGAAGGATGGGAGGGGGGTAAAGAGGGTTTGAGGGGGTGGAATGAAAGGTGGAGGCGAGAGTGGTGGGATATAACAGGTTAAACTTAATTGTTCAAATACATGCATTTCACCGCAGTCCACAATCCGCCAGACGAGAGGTTCATACCCTCGAGCATCGACGCGACGCAACAATGCAAGTACTAACATGCGTATATATGTATGTATATATTTATATATGTGCCGCCGTTCAGGTCGACGTATAGGTATTGATACAACGAAGAACCGCACGACCACAAGCGCGCCGCGCACATATCCGCACACTCGTTATTCCATACACGGAATTTCGATCGAACGAGCCACCCGAAGCAGGATTATTTTAATGAAACCATTTGGTGGTGCTCTTGCACCCTTGTTCGACCGTTTCTCTTGCTCTTTCTCTTGCTATATTGCTATCTCACTCACTATTGGCCCTCCCCCCGTCGCATTGCACGCTCAATCCTCATATATATATAGATTTTTCGTACACTGCTACGCTGCCATCCGCCGCCTCCGCACGCAGTTGACGACGCGCTCGTTCCACTACAGTGACGTAAGCCGAAAGAATTTCAAACCCGATGGAACAGATAATTGCATTTTCGACGATGAGGATAATAGCATTTGTGGTATAATCGCCATTGTCTTCCGGTGATGGGAGTATTTATTAATTTTTTTTCATCATTCTCTTATACAGTTTATATACCATGAAATCCACCATGCAAATATGGTTGTATTACAAATTCTGCTTTGGATCGATTGAAATTAATATTGACAACGGATTTTTGAGCTTATCTTTTTTTTTTTCATTGGCAAACATCGATGGTACAATTCATGTGGACAGAATTGTTTCGCTTGATTGGAATTTAATGTGATTTTCACATGTCGTTATGATGTTGGAATATTTTTTAATAGCAATGTTGAAGAATAATAATCGAAAAAATAATGTCATTTACTTTTGCAATTTTCCAACAGAATTGCATCTATATGTTTGTATGTATGTATTTATGTACGATGATTTTCCATGAAGTTGTACTACCAATTTTGGTGGAGTTTCCGCGTCGTAATTGCGCGTGGCAAACTTTCGTTATGCATCAATTGTAGAATGGGCGTAATATAAACGAACCGCGCGGCCGCTTGTCGGCGCGGCTGACTGGGCATACACGAACGCGTTAACACGGACGCACAACGCTCTCACGTCGCTCGGCCGGTAGAGGACGACCACCATACATACGCAATATATAATGCACGATGCAATGTCGGCTTTGCCGAAAATCGAGTGTTGGGATTACGTTGCGACGAAGCACTCTATATATAATACATACAGTCGACAAGCAGACGTAAATCATCCGAATGACGAAGCCAACGGTTCGGAACGAAAAGCTTTATTAGGTTTATATACCTTCATATGACTGTATAACATCATGTGCATCGCATAGAGTTGCAAAATAAAAAAAATTTTTACAATATGACAAATGTGTATTATGACGAAGTATGGAGTGAATAAAACCAATCAATATATTCGCACTGTAGACCACTGCGATGAACTGCGCAACGTAATTCAGTTCCATCAGAATAAAATTGAGCGTAAAAAAAAATTTGTATCTTTACAGAGATGTGAAAAATTTAGTGATGTGAATGATTCAAATATCACAAATGGACTGTGTCACTTTTTGTGACATTTTGGTAACATCAATTCGATGTTTAATGTTCAAATTGTTTTCAAGAATTCATTATTTACTAATATTCATTTAACCTTATTCAGGATGAATATTATTTTGTATCATTTACTTCTACTTGATTGTTCTAATATTTTTATGACAATTTGTAGTAAATCAGTCGATGATTAATAAATATTTAGATCACATTTGTGACAATAAATTATTTAACAATACTTCAGTATGACTATTGATTAACTGGTGTTATCAATGTTGAAAAAAAATAATTTGCCACTTTTTTTAACGACCAATTGCAATCAATAAGAATTAATTAAGACGTATCAATAATTGATCAACTATTGACAAATACCAATTGGACTCAGGACCTTCATCAAACTCCAATTCTCACAATGAAATTATTATATGCTAACACGATCAAGTAACGATCAATGAATATTGAGTAAGCACAATCACAATTCACCTGAACAAATCATTGATTCAATGCTGTTATCAACTCATTGAGTATGAATAAATAGTTTATTTACAGCTAATGATAAATATGTATCAAAAAATGATAGATTTATTCAATACTGATTAATCTCTAATCGAAGTATAATAATATTCAGATGGTTATGTTAACTATCTTCTTTATTGAGAAGAGTTATTACAATGATAATACAGTTTAGGTACATAGCCGAATTGTAGAGAGTCAACTATGGATATGAATTGCAGCTATTCAGACTGCAGTTGCAACCACAAAAGGTAATTGTTACAGTTATGTGTGATATGGTCACTGCTTCTGCCCATTTTCAACTTGAAATCTGCAAAAATACGAGAATATTTTAGACCAAGATAATAAAACAGAATGGTTTAATTTTTTTTCGTAAATTAAATTGCATATCAAAACTAAAAGAAAAAGGATTCTTGGATTAAGCATAATTGATTGAATAGAATAAGTTAGGATAAATATTCTACGTTTAAGTCATTTATTTCAACGAACGTTTCTGAATTTATTCATATGAATATCGTAATCGTAGTGGTATTTGAATTCTGTCTAACCTAATTGTTATGGTAGCGAGACGGTAACACAGACATCCCTTCATTACGCGACCAGAATTGCAATGAAAAATTTTTTACGCAACGTTGCCATTTTAGTGAACAGACCAGTCAAGTATTAAAAGTTAATTTGACAACGTCGCAGATATTTCAACATAGCTGTGATTCATGACCGAAGACTTGTGGGAAGTTGATGTGATCAACGAAGTGTTAAACGTCATATTCTTTAATCAAGAATTCAAATTTTTGTTTCAGTTATGACATTATTTTTTATTTAACTACAGAACAATTCAGAGAAGTAGTAAAAATGCTATTTTATTCAATTGCCATTTACAATTATCGATTCTTTTTTACTTTTCTTCAATTGTTTCAATTGATTCAATCTATTCATAAAATTTGAAGTTTCTTCAAATATTTCTTGGGGATAGTTATAATTTTATGGATAGACTTGAGTTTAGAATACTTCAGCTTTTAATTGAGCTTCAATTTGCAATGGTATAAAAAAAAAAGATTTGTTGTTAGACAATACTTCAAATTTAGTCTTTGAACCTTAGATACAAGAAGTACTTTGGGAACGAAGTTATAATTACAGTTTTGTTAGCAAGCAAATTACTATCATTGTTACACGACAGGATCTATTCTATGGCTATTAAACGGATCTTATCTATAGTTGAGACAGATATCTGATCTTAACAATTGTAAAGTACCAATTAGATATCAAGTGTTGTTTAAAAAGCAGCGGAAATCCTTTTTCGAAAAATTATAATCGCACCATGTGATATTTTATTTTGTTGGATGAAATGGAGTTGTCTTAAATTTCATTGTTTGGAAAAGACTAAAACAAATGGAATTAAAATCTACATGACACGTCGAAGTTGAATCGTTAGTATCAAACTAGAGTAATAAACTTTCTACCAACTTCAAGCAAAGTTCACTCAACTAATGGTAAGATTTTGTAACTGTTACTAAACCCACATTTGATGCAACTTGGTATCAATTTCACTCAACTGTGATCAATTTAGCATAACGAAATGATTATCCTGACTGAAATGAAATTTATTTGATACAAAATTTTAAAGTGTGACAGACGAGCAAATTTTCCAAGACTAATAACAGTTATATTGCTAAAGAATTTTTTTTAGTGCATGTAAAAAAATTATTCAATTATTTTCACATATTGGATTCAATGTTAATAAAAGTTTCATACATCAAATTCAATTTCAGACTGTATGAATTTTATCCCAAAGCTCAGACGGAAACACCTTTTTGTATAAATAATGAGTTATGGAAGGGAAAAAACCATCTAAATATTCCAATCTTGAAGAGGAAATTAATATGAATATTTATTATCGTTTCTTCTTTGAAACTCTGATTAGCTGTCAATTTCATTGATGAATTTTATTTTCATCTGAGAGTGATATTAACATGTGAAGACTGAATTTCTTTAATGTATGCGTACCCATTTGATAAGAGCAGGAAAATTAGTTCCTAAATAAAAAGTCAAAAACACAACTCTTTAAATATGTTCATATTTGATTTTAAAACTGTACCACAGATGCATCACATTATTTTATCTCGAATTTCCAGTACGTTGATTAATAAAATATAAAGACTAAAAATCCTCTTTGTTTCCATGCAATATTGGATAAAAAAGTACATTTAAAATTCGAAATCTCTCTCTAATCTCACCATTAACTTTTATCCCTGGATTTTTTTTTCCAACTAAATATGGTCACTGCATAATAATATCAAAAAATAAATCATTTTTCGTTAGTTTCTTGTTGACTAGTTGATGAACTTCAAGAAAACGATAAACTTAATACCTCAAACTTCCAAATTATATTGTCGTCACTTTTGCAAAACTGATTAGTTGTCGATTTGCTCAAGTGTAATTCTGTTTGAAGTCAATTGCCACTCGAAGTAACATTCAACATTTCAATAAAGGTTAATTGTGGCGAGCGAAATGCTAAAGGCGTTTTCAAACACCCACCACTATCAATACTAATCCATTGTTTCATCAGTAATGCAGCACGTGTGCTCCAAACTTTGAATACTTGGAAAATTAGAACAATACAAAGTTATCAAAACTGGCTCTCTATCATCCTGATGTATCTAAGTAGCATTTAACAAATCAAATCTATAAATAATAATTTATTGAACTCAATTTTCAACACTCTTACAGTCAAATGTCTAAGAATAAACATTCATCCAACGTTATCCAGCATTTTCTTGAAATGTAATTCGATAAATAACAAGAAAACTGAATTTCCAATGAAAGAGAAATCAATTATTCTCTCTAAATTGGATACTCAATAAAATCAATCAGTCAATTTGTATTACAAACTTATTCGAAATTCTTCTCTTTCAAACATTCCTTGAACGTGACAGAATGTAACCAAAATTTGAATTTCAATTAAATCTATTCAATCAATAAGTGAATGATTAACAAAAAAAATATAAATAAATGTCAATACAAAATAAATAAAAAAATGATTCTTTGAATATAAGTAACTCCAAAAATTCTACATCAAACAATCACATTCATCTAATTGTCACTAATAAAATTGCAAATAATTATCATCAATTTGCAAATAATCAGAATCTTTTATTCCACATTATTCCATTTAATAAATTCATCTTCGTAAAATTGAAATAAACCTACACACATACATTAATATATATTGTCATTGGATTCATACAAACATTCATTTTGCTTGTCTTCTTGAGCATTTGCAACGGAAACTCACAGCACAAAGAAAATTGAAATAGCTATCTGTATAGATGAGGTACTCCTCCATAAATATACATATATACATATGAGTATATAGACAACGATTTGGAAGTAAGCCTTGAGCAGTCCAATGATATATGTATATAGAAGCCGCATACTCACGAGACACGCCCGAAGCAGTGTGCTTGAGCTCCTTCGGGAAATTTTCGATTGAGCGATATCTGCAATTCGTACATATACATCTTCTACATCGGTATCCAATTCTTTATTTTCCTTTTTTTTTCTACTTTACTATTTCTATTTTGTACTTTCTATATATATATCCCTCGTGTATTCTTGAAAGTCACAATTTCACAGTTCAAAGCGCAATAGTTTCCTTCCGGGATTACATTTTTGCATCTTAAAAATGTTCAGATGCTTTTCATCACGGCATTCATAGAAACATCTCCATATATATATATATATAAAATATTTTTCTTTTATTTCCATATATTTATGTGTATATATATATATATCAAACCTACCGTTGAATTATTAATTCTAAAACCTAAATGTACAGCAAATACATTCATTCAGGATGTTTTTAAATATTTCACAACTTCAACTACTACTTTTGCTCTGTTTATTTCTTTTTTTTTTTATTTATTTTTCATTTTATAATCCACTCGTAGTTAAATATATTGAAATATATTTTTTCTCTTGAACCATTTTCTCCATTTATATATATGAAAAAACGTGCAGTGTGCCAGGTGACAGTCGCACGAGTAGAACGACGTAGGATTGTGACTGGTATATACACACATACAGTGATGAGTGAACGGGGTATAACACTCTACATGACGCGCATTCAACACTGTGCGTATGCATATGCATGTAACCATGTGCTTGCAATTCTTTGTGTGTGTATTCGTGTGTGTGTATGCGAATGGGGGAGAATGTTTCACGTAGACAAGTGAAAGAGTCAGCCACTAACACGACGATGAGGACGACGATGGCAGGAGTGAGAGAGACCAGGTCAAGACATGAATATGCATGGGCCCCTGGTGGAAGCCGAGCGCTAAGATATGAGCACTACCACGGTTATTCATGCGCCTTTCATATTTAATACGACGGTTTACCCATCCCTTTGCATGCGTATAATTTTTCTGATACGCGGCCCATGGCTCGCCAGAGAATGGCCATCCTAAAATCTAGGGACAAGAGAGCAGAAAAAAAAATAATTCATGTAAAGAGTATTCAAGTAAGATGATAATGTGCAATGCATGTATATATACGAATATATGAAATGGTATATACATAAATATCTCAGACTTAATACAACCTAGAAATGTCGGAAGATATGCATGTCACATTTCACTTGGGAATATATGAATTAAGCTCGAAATTCAACCAGTCCACTTGTCACTCAAACTTTTAACTTGAAAATGAGAACTCAAGAGAATTATCTCAATTGCCAACTGCTTATAATTATGAATTCTCTCCATTATTTAAATAGAATGATATAATTTCTTTATTACAATGATATTGCAGTGTATAATAAACGTTTTTTTTTTTATTTTTGGTTGGAAATCCAACCAAGTTTTGGCATGTTAGAATCCAACTGTTGATAGATAATTTGGTGTGATTATTATTAGAAAACATTTTGATATAATTTTTATATTTTTATGCAAAAATTGTGTTTTAATAGAAATCATGGCTGGTAATTTTAAACTTCATCAATACATTATTCATCCAACATGTAAACAATAAATAAAGCAAACAACAGAACTATCACAAATTGTCATTAATTCCAGGCACAAATTCAATGATAATATTGAACAATATACAAAATTGGGAAATGTATATAAATGGAAAACAAAAAAAAGAGATGGGATGTGATTTCAGAAACTAAATAGCTATCATTGATTCATAGCTGCAATTTTGTTGTGGTTCAATGAACGCGTGGCTGTATGAATTCAAATGAAACATCTATATGGAATGTATGACTTTGCTATTTTGGAATGTCACTGTGATGAGAATTACGTGCGGCAGGAGCATACATGCAATAGCAAAATCACTCGGGCAACGTGCGCTCAACTGGGTGCGCAAAAAAAAAAGAAAAAAAAACAATAATATCCAACGCTCGCGCTCGTGGCCATGGGGAGAAAAAGAAGGGTGTAGTTTACGCAGTGGATATATATAGAAGAATATAGGGGCTGAAATAATCACTCGACGTGAGCGCGCGTGGCCACTCCATTCCCTACTACCAGAACTGTTAGTGTGTATTTTATTTTTATATTTTTTTATATTCGCTCACTATCGTTATCAAGCTTTTCAACGAGTTTTACATTCGTTTCATGACACTTTTCGAGCAACACGAACCTATACAGTGGCGAACTATCGTAAGCTTGATGTCTACTACTCTCATGCTTGGTTTGTTCACGTCAACCCCTTGCTGTAACGATATCAATTAGGTTAACGTGAATGATAAATCAAGATATGGTTTTATATAGTTTAAGTGCATCAGTTTTTTTCAATGACTAAACGTTTATTCACATTTCTTATTCAATTAGATTTGACAAAAAGAGAAATGGAATTAAAGATTATATCAAAGTTATGATTTAAGATAATGTCAGTGTTTTTATTAATATATTATTTGACAGTGGTTAGAATAATATTTAATGGCTTTCGGATATTTATAAATGTGAATGAAGTTTATTGGGCTGTTGAGTAAAAAATTATTCATAGTTTTATCGATTTTGATTTAAGTATAGCAACACCCTAAATCCATTATTTAGATTTGTCAAACTCGTCAGTGAAGTTAACTATGACAACTTGCAATCGTCTTTTTCATTATAGTTGTAGATAATTGATGAGATTATGATGGAAAAGACAGTGCGAAAGTATATTATTTGATGGTGAATTATTTTTTTATATTACCTGCTTTACACCGATGTACTAAAGTTACGTTGACCTGGATAGATATAATAATAGATGTGAATATATGTGCATGATGTATAGATAACCACATTCATCATGATATATCTATAAAAACCGAACTTTGATATAATCGTCAGTTTTTAAAGTATGCTCTTTCAGGATTTGACCTCGTTGAGGGGTTGCATATCTTTAGTGAGATAGACACGAAAAAATGGGTTTTTTCAAATTTTATATTCTGTTTGTATTACTTTTTTTTCTGATTTCATATGTTACGAGAGTTTTTCATTATTCATTTTATGATAAAAGAGGAATTTTCAATCAGAAATTTTTGAGAGGATGAGTCTAATGGTAGCAGTTAATTGAAAGTTTAACAAGTTCATTTGAGAGAAAAAAAAATACTTTTGATCCGGAAAATGTTTTAACATGTGAAATAAAAACAAGTTTTATCTGCAGTTTAAGTAGAAGATGGAACTTTGTTTAAGTGAGACTGTTCGCGATTTAAAAGACTTATTCTTTATATAGATATAAGGGGTGAACTGGTGATAAAACGGTGGTGAAGATATTGATTGGCGATCGATAAATTGGAAATAGACATGGATATGATATTTTCATTTTATTTTTAAAACGTTTTTTGTTGCTGACTGAAAAGTAGATATTAGTGTAAAAGAGAAGTTTATTGTCATCATCAAAAGATGATTTTGTTATAATACTTTTTGCAAATTGAACATAAAATTTCAGAATTCTTCAACCAAAAAACACAAAAGATGAAAAAACTAACAATTCCATTAAATAGTTTGACAATTATCTACTATAGTAGACAAAAACATATTTTTATATTGAAGAAATATCGTTGTGTATTAAATAAAAAATAGAAATTCACAAATATTTTCAATGACCTGATTGACTTAAAACTAATCTCAACAAAAAATCAACATAAACTCACTGATCCTATAAACTGGATCGAAAATCTTCAAAATTATATACCCAATATGAAAATTCACAACTTCATAAAATCAATTCCCATTTCTCCTACCACAACTCTTAAAATAACCATACACAAAGTTTCAACCAATTCACTAGAAAAACATACTTCAACAGCTAAAAGTTCCGTGTCTGAAATAGCATAATACCACCTTCATTGTTCATGACTTTTTTTATCCATATTTTTTATTTTTATGCCTTCTCTAAATATGAAATTTTGCACCGGACTGGTTTATTGGTATTTCTGACGGCATATATACCCAACCATTAAGTATATATACACACGTATATACATATACACAATATATTTCTCATGGTGAAGTGGTGGCAATGTTAAGGGGGCATTTGAAGAAAATTACGTTCATGGGTGACGGAGCGAGAGCGCAAAGCCAAGCGCACTATACATCCGTAGCAAAAAGCCTTGGCTTGACTGCTATACCCGCGCGCACGTTCGCCATCATTACAGAGCATTCTCTAGAGAAGGATGTAGCATAAATTCTTAAAGAAGAACTGGTAACATAGTGCGCGACGTTTGCGATGAAGAGTTACTCGCGTATCAGTGACGGAAGAAGGAAACTATGCAGCGCCCAATGTTCAACATAACAATCACAATGTGGTATACACTCAGTGGCGCTCGCTATAATTTTCAGAATAAATTCAAATCGCTCACGAGCGTATCTTGGAAAAGAAGAGAAAGAGAGAAAGCGACATAGTGGAGTAATGGTGGCGGCGGCCGGACGACCGTGGAAGATGATTAAAGTGGTTCTCGTGCGCGTGTGTTTTCATCTCACTTACTCATGAGCACATTTATCGCTGGTTGAAAGAAGACAAAATACATTGAGCTGGCCTCGTCTCGGCTTTACGGGGAAATAAGTGCGATAATGACCGCTGACCAGCGAACCGGCTGTGAAGCCCTCCGGATCTTTCCCTACTCTGTAAGGATGCTCTCTATACTCTCGAGTCCTTTCTCGTGGCGCTAGAGCGTGCGAGAATTCAAATTGAACAACGCCCTATGCAACACCTGTTTAGTGTAGACAACTATCATATATATGTATATATATAATAGTATAAGTGAACGATAGTTTGTAGCGTGAAGTTGTATAAAATAATCGACCAGTTTCCGGCGACACTGAAATTCTGATCCACAAAAAAGATAACACGCAATTTTTCTATTTATCCTTCCTCCAATATTACATTGTATACTGTAATTTTTAAATAAATTACATAATTTAAGAAATAATTTTCCAGATGGATCTTAATAGACAAATCTTTTTGTCTTTTCCCTCCCTCGCATTGTACAGTTTAATAGAAATTCCTTTGTCTCATTTATGTTCTGATAAAAATACACAATTTTATTCATCAATCAAACTGTGATTGTAAAATGTGGATATGAAGTGGATTGTTGCAAAACATTCTTTTTAACACAATGTATTTTGTTACAAAAATTCGTTAATATGTTTTTATTCTAGGATAGATAGATTTTTTTTTATTTTTTCTTTTTTCGGTACGAAAAATTTGTGCTTTGTCGTTTTATATTGTACAAATCACAATTCATCCGGTATTTGTATATGGATCTATGTATAGGATATAGTACAGTGTACTATCGAATTTCAGCCAGAAAAATATTTGTTAACAAATCTAAATGGCCAATTGAATGGAGAAACACAGTGGCATGCGGCGAGAGAGTGTTTGGTGCGTTTATACAAAGTGTCGGATGTTCACGCGGCGACGCAAGGGAAAGCCATCGTTTCCACCTGGTGTGTGCGCAAGCACATCTATGCATATATACGATATATATATATATATATATTACAAATTTTCACATACACTAAGCTATACAAACACACATTTATATTTATGGAAGACCCTTAGAAAATATATACAATTCGACACTGCATTTATGTCGTGACAAAATTATTATAATTCACCTCCCTTTCTACCTACAACCCCTTTAACATTCACATTGGTATACAAAACCCATTGCGCAAAATGATTTTTGCCATATTTGTCTGCACCCTTCTAAAGAAACATTCACAAACGTACTAACACAAAGAAAATATAATGAGCCAACTGTGGTTGAGTTTAGCATTAACATTATACCTATGCATACCTATTTTACGCGCCCACTTCTCCTCCCAGTACGCGAGCATGTTCATTGTGCATACAGCTATATACAAGATTATACGTGTGTATTTTATTTGTGTAAGTATACCAAGCGAGCGTGCACCTGCATATGCGACACGAGCACACGTCAGCCAAGAGCCGCGAGCCAAAAAACCGGAAACCGAAATCCGAAGCGACTACCCAAGGTGAGACATACCACGCCCCATTTTCGCGCTAGTTGCTCTATGTGTCTTTTGCCCCTGTAGTTATTCAACACATAATACACAAAATCTCTTGTGCAATTCTATGTGCACATGTATTATATTGTAGGTACTTATTTCAATTCATAATGCAGGACTCACACTTGAATACGACATATTTCAAGGTACAGAAGTGGCCCTATCATTTGGAATTGCTTCGTATAATATACTAATCCGTATTGTCACTTTCAACTTCCCCTTGCTTTCAAATCTTTTACAATAATACTCTTTATAAATACATATATATATATCTGCACACGTATATATATATTCTATGTTCAAATATATAAGGAGTCATGGGATATCTTTTAACTTTGAGCAGAGTTGTCAACAGTTTTGTTTGCACGAGGGACATTTTTTTTTTATTTCTACATTACCACCAACGGATGTACGTGTATATATTTATTTTTTTATCTTCGCGCTTGTCTCTGGCACAGAGATAATCATTGACCGGGCGGGACCCACGTCAATATTGACCTGAGAAGACGAATCGGCGTGACTGATGCAACTAGGGTACACATATATATATATATATATGTATTTATATATAAACATACAGAGTATATAAGAGAAAAAGTAGAGAAGTGAAGTGCGAGAAAGACAAAGTGGTTGATACCGATAACCTTTTATCATCCATGTGCCGCAACTGTCATTGAGGAATATTTCAACGCTGATGGATTTTTCTATACATTTTTTCACATAAATTTTGTTGCGTATAATATTTTTTATTTTATGGATGTTATAGTTGTATATTGAATATCAGTTTGGTAGATTCTATTGAAAATGATAGTGATTTATATACAAATTGACAAGTGTGAACGCGACAAATATATATAAAAAAAAAAGAAAAAAAAAAGGATAAAGCTGACGATAAAGCAGTTTTACTTCGTGTATTGTGTTATCTGATGTTATAATCTTGGGTGCCTTTAACGATACTTCAGGTAGACACCACATTTTGTAGCCATTTATGTATGTGTGTGTGTGTGGGTTTGGGTGTATATGTGAACGAACGTCTATAAAAGTTACCTATTTCAGAGGCCGACTTGTCTTCACGCCCAAAGGCGCACACTGATGCACAGACAATCTATACTCTTTGAAGGGGAGACAGACTAAAGGCAGGAGATATGTGAAAAAGAGAACATAAAAAAGGGAACTTAAAGAAGTGGGCGCGGGCTGTAAAGCAAACGGCGAATTCAAAAGGAACGAACTATACTCATGTAAAGTTAACTTGAATGCATTGATCATAAATTGAATTTTACATACAGTAGATGTTTTTTTTTCTATCTCTATTTCGCGATTTGAAAGGAATAAGGTCTAATGTGATTGAACTTTACATAGTGTTTTATATAGGGAGGGAAGAACGGCAATTTAGACGAATGTTGAAAGGATGAGTTTTTTTTTTGTTATTTAAGAAATAGTTCGTGATGTTGAGATTAGAAAATGATTTTTCATCTTTTTTTTTTATGAATTATATAATAGGGATGAAAAATATTCAAGGGTCAGCAGTTGGAGAATTGAGTTGGAGAAATTGTGTAGATGTTAATGCACTTTTGTGAAGATTTTTATCAATTTTCATTTGGGAATAGGGATGAAATTTAAGATTTATAAATTGTTCAGTTCTGTTTTATTCTTGTAATTTTTTTTTTGTTAGCGTTGGCAAAATTGTTCCAAGTTTGTTGATTTAAAAGTGAGAATGTCGATGTTTATTCAAGGCAGCTGTAGCTATGATTCTATTTTAGAATTTCCAGGTATTTCAAATTTGTAAAGTATGAAAAATGATGTTTTTATTTTTTTGAAATATCATAATGGATCGCAAGATGAATATCAAGAATGTCAAAATGTATATTGGGGTTCTTAAGCAGTTAATAATCAATTACATGAAACTGAAAATAATGAGACGTTTCATTGGTTTAGAACCTCATTTGAATGGAATTGTAAAAAATAATCTTTGTAAAGATAAAGAATTTCAATTTTCAAAATCTAAACGTTGCATCATGTTGAAATTTTTGCTAACATGAAGTCTAATGAATAGAAAAATATCAATCAATTCTACTTCCAATTCACCATTGAAATCAGTACTTTTTTTTTCATCTATTTAAAAACTATTGACAATACTCCAAACTCTTTTCCCCGTATGTTTCCAAACACAAAGAATATTTCTATTTACTCTCTCCCGAGACGCTTTAATGCCTCTGGCAAATACAACCGTCAAATAACGTTCTCATACACTTTCAAATAGAAAAGCGAATTGGAAAAAAACCCAATCAATAATAAATTTCCATGGAAACATTATTGACATTATTCACAATCCATCGTTGCATTTAAATATTGACACAACAGCCAAATGTAATTCACAATATCAAACCCTCAATAAATTCACTAGAGTTAAATTACTTTCGACAGTATCATCATTATAAAAATAAATTGTAAAAGTGTCAATGAATTTGAATGTGTGCAAAATATTCAATAGCAAATAAAAATTGTCCTTCCCCTGAGTATAAAATGGTTGATGAAGGTGAAGACGATGAATGCATATAAGCCATCAGACTCTCCGCATAGTTTCTACATGGCTGCTCTTCATGGCAGCTGCCAGCGTCCACGCCTTCCCTGTGCTACCAACAATAAATTTAATACCAGAGCCATATTACACCTTGACGTATGTCGATACAATATTATTAACGAGTATAATGTACAAACGAACGTCTCAAACAATTGAAACCAGAATAATTGGATTATATACATGAATGTGTACATGTGCATACTGTTGTACATATACACATGAATGCAAAGGTACAAATTTTATTGAATTTATATTTACGTGTTGGATAAATTAAATGTAGTTTGTGCAGCGACCCTTTAATCAATATGTCGATATTCAAGTGTATACATTGAATTCCAGTACAAATGATATTGCTAATGCTAGAAGCATTCACACAATTCAAATCACCATCATATTTTCATGGGATAAACCACAAAAGCAGAGCTGTCAGAATCAGGAAGTAATTTCATAAGTTAGCGCACTATAGCGGTCGTTATTATCAGCCAAGCACCAACTAACTATAAATGCATCGTACGATATATGTAGAAAATTAATCCTCATTGCGCGCAATTCTACACGGGGGTAAATTATTTGATTGGATATCTTGATTACCTACCGCGCGGTTGCTTCTAATTTTCCTGATGGTACTCCAGAAGTGTTCCATTGGAAACGAAAAAAAAAAACAAAACAATAATAAAGAAAACAATTATCTCCAAATATATTTAAAATTTTAGTTACAAGATTGATGATCAAAGTTTCTGGCGATTGTGAACTAAACAAAGCATATTTAGCTGATATATATTATGTCTTTTATATGGTGTGTATACATATATATATTTATTATCATCGAGTGAAATATCGTGCAGACCACAATAAAGAGGAGATAGCGAACCAAAGGGAGCCTTCGTTCGTTGAACGGCATCCAACCAACTTTGATTAAAATTACACTTAATTAAGGTCCTGTGCGCGTACCGGGCATTGTTATTTGCTATCTACAGAACAACAGAGAGCACGCGCTTGATTTTCTAATGACAATATACATAGTGCTCATCAATTTTGTTTAATATTTTCTGAAGTAGAATTATAATTAAGTATTATAATCAAGAGAATTCCAATGATATGAAGAATTTAAAAAAGTAAAACCACAAAATATGTGAAATATCAATTTCGATATTGATGTTTCATATTCGTCTGATAAATATTCCATTAAAATTTATGTTATTGTTTATTTGGCACACACGAGCGATTCATAATTCTATATTGATTCAAATGGGTTCATTCACATGTGAATGAATAATTCTTACTAACACTATTCTTGTTTGTTTATTGTAGAGGAATATGTATGTGTATGAATGTATTATTTTCATGCAATGAAAATGTCATAGACAGAGAAAATAGTTATTTATCTACGCTAAAGTCGGTGGAACATGGTGAATCATAATATTCTGCGTAGCGTACGAGTGCACTTCCTATTTTCACTAGTTGTACGCGAGTCCTCTACTGCCATGCATTTTATACGTTCAACCGAGTATGAACGTTTTCGATCACTGCATCGACGACGAGATGCATGACCAACTTCGTTCCATCTCGCGGGCGCAATATCTGGTTTAGCAAATTCAACGTCAATTTCAGTTGGAGCACACAAAGATATATGCAAAATGCGTGCGTGATATGCGCGAGGTGAAAATGCACTTTATATTCTGTCGATGGATATGTATACATTTATTTGTGTGCGCGTAGTCTGTGCATGTTTATCCATGTTCATGTGCGCGAATAGTTTATCCTATGATGAAATCTGCTCTTTATGCGATGGCATTGCAAATAATTTTGTGGTGTAGAAAAAATTGAAATCGATGTGCTTTCATGGAGAGATATTCTTCTTTGGTAATTTAATGAAGAGTTGGAGTAATTTGAATGAATTTATATTGAGATTTGTTTGAAAGTTGATGTTGTTGAGAAATAGTGAAAATTGTCAGTCAAATACCAGGAAAAATATTTGTTTAGTAACTGGTTTTTTTTTCGAATTTTTTTATCGATGGATTTGAAGGAAACTTTTGAGTGATAATGAAAGAAATCTAACTTTTTATTTTAGTCATGGGAATGGTCAGGGTGGAACGATGAATTGAGATTCGTTTTGTTATTTTTATGAAGAATATTGTGACATTATCTTGTGTTTTCATTAAAGTTTGTAGCTGTGAATTTTATAACGTTTTGGTGTGAGTCCGTTGGAAGATTTTGCTCCAACATGATAATAAAAAAGGCTAATGAGAAAAAACACATTCAGTATAACCCTGATTATCTGGGTTAGATAGAACGAAATTGAGCACAGATAACTGGAAAGAATGGGGAATGAAGTTGACTTTTTTTTTGTTCAGAGAACGGATTATTTATCATGCACATGTAGGAAAAGAAAAAAATCTATGAGGGTGTGTTTACGAAGATGATCTTTGTTAATTATGAAAGGTTTAATATGAACCGCTAGAAAATATTTTCGTTAATTTTGGTTTATTCCCAAAATTACATTTGAACCAACTAAATCAATAACTTCAAATGACCAATATAACTGTGCAAATATGTCAACATCGTTCATTCACAGTCGATATATTACAAAATTGGTAAATCAGTTTCATATAGATCCATTCCAAAGCCCTTTTATGATATTCGTATTCAATTATGAACAAATATTTATTTATAAATAGAACTCATAACGTCATTTACTCAAAATTCGTCAAATTTAATTGATCACAATGAGATTGAAAATATTTTTTTAAAATTCAATTCCTAATAAAATTGTGACTTCTCCAACAATAAAATATAAATAAACTAAACGTACTGAAAAATATAAACAAAACTTCACTAATTTCATTGTCAACTCTATCAATTTCATCTTTCTATAACACAAAAAAATTCCAGGGAAAATAATTTTCCATATAAATCAATTAACAAAAATTACAAACTAGTTCACAATAATAACACAAGTATTTTCAACGTTTCTCAAACTTCAATAAAACCATCTCATTCAATTTACATTCTTAAAAAAAACACAAATTTCAAGACTCCTAAAAGAAATTTATTGATCCAAAATATCCTCCCTAATATCCTACCAAAATTTACATTCAATTAATTAATATCCTAAAAATAAACACATCTATTATTCCACCCTTATTATTGTTATCGTTTGATTGGAAGAAAATTAGGTTTGTAGTCCTCTTATGCGGGTGGCATTGCATGTATTTTCTTTGGACACATCGAAAAACAAACACTTGAAAGCGAATTGTGTCCCTCATTAACTTGGCACTACTCTCGTCGCATTTCATTCTTTCTCACTCGCCTTCTTCCACATCTCTCTCTTTTCCTTTTCTCTCTTTCTCTTTCTTTCATTCTTTTGATTCTTTTTTTCACCCCTCCCTTCCCCTTTGGTGTGCCGAGAGAGTTGTGCCTGAGGGGCAAAGTCTTTTCGTCCGGATCCTCGTCGGTCTCTCGGGACCATTAAACGATTCCCCATCGCTCTGCCAATGCGTGCTTGGGCCTCGAACCGGTATATACATGCACAGTAGAGTAAGACGTCACGTATGCGAAATGGATGCATTCGATACGTGTCACGCTCGCACAATGAACAAAGTGTGCACTCTACTCTAAATTGTTTTGTGACAATGCGCCAGATAAAATGGGGAACTTGTATTATAAATTTTTAAAAACTTCAAATGCATACACATCAAGTTGCATCATCTATTAAGACCATCTTTTTATTTTTATATATAAATATCATTTCTCTACTGTATGATATGTACATATATAAATATATGTATATGTCTGTGTGTACACACAAAAAAATGCGGGAATAATAGGATCATGGGCATTAGTTGGGATTATGGAAATCCCTCGAATGCAAATCTCGATTCCGCATACATGTGAACAGTGATGCGTAAGAAGTTTTTTTTTTTTTTAACGTGTGCTAGATATCTATCGAGAGTTTGTAACAGCTCCATTTGTATTATTTCAGATCGTGTAACGGGCGGACATTCAACTGTGATCACAAGTATTCCAGAAACGGAGAAATATCACGTAAGCATTTCAGTATAAATTTATATAAATAAATATTTCTTTCAATTTATTATTTTGTTCTGTCTACTTTTTCTTGTGTGATTTTTTATTTGGAGTATGTAAGAATGTTGTTAATGGAATAATTATATTTATAAATGACTTGCAGAAGCGCAAATGTATATTAAGTGAGTGGATTTAGATTTATAATGTATTATATATAGTTGAGAGTGGAAGAAGTTGGAGCGAATTAAACGGGCAGAAAATCTCTTCTGGCTGTATTGGAGTTGAATGGTGGCGGCAACGACGGCAAGGTGCACTTGGTAGAAAAGAGAGTTGAGTGTGGCAACTTTAAATCTACCCTGTTCGGTAGAGATCGTACATTTTCACGAGTTATAAGATCGCGATCCGGTTTGTTTATGCGATAGTCGAGATAGAGGTGGTGGCCTCTTTTGTCCGGGGGTGGTTTTCAACGCAGCAAAGTATGTATGTATGTATATATATATATATATATATATATAAGTTATATGTATACATAGAGAAATAAATTCAGTGGCACGATACCACCACGAAAGCCGTCGAGGTGAGTATATATCGTGTGTGAGACGCAAATTCGCGCGACTTTATCGTCCTATAAATTATGTCGTGACGGATACAAAAATTGTCTACATGTTCTATATTTAAAAATAGAATGTATAAATATGTATAGGGAGAACCGCGCAAATTCTTCTCCTGTATCATCGAGGACTTGAAGAAAAAATTTGAGAAGAGAATAATGTTAATTTATTTAGTTTCATATATTTATTAACATATTTTATATGAATTGACGTTTAATTAGTTCTATTCGTGTTCATACTCCATTTGTAATGGAAAACTGTTTCCGTTTTTTTTTTCTTTGCTTCCGTGGGTTTCATTTTTTTGATTAGGAATTTATGTTGCTGTTTGTCTGATACTTAACTTCGTATTTTTGATTTGCTCAAATATATTTTTTATTATATTTTAATAAATTATATAAAAATTCACTCGAAAAAATTTTAATTCTCTATTCTTTAAAGCGTAGTTAATCTTTTCTACAAATTTTGTTTTATTTTACATCGAGTCATGACCGCTACAATGAACTTCACAGGTATTTTATTTTCACCTGACAAACAACAAAAATAAATACAATAAAATATGAAACCCCCAACTTCCTCGTGGGACAAACATTTTTTCCAACTCTCCCTAACATAAATTCTAATCAATATTTTCATCATAAAGAAACTTTAATTATAAAATAAAATAAACGAATAGTGCAATAACGCAATGTATAAAATTTTCCGGACATTTTTAAAATTCCCTCGCCGTTAAATGACAAGGGACAGGAAGACCTTGCGCGCTATCTCCAACAAACAAGAAGAGCACCCTTGGTACGTCGGCACTGAGTTCCACCTAACGGTTGCCTTTCTCTTCTTCTTCTCCTTCATCTTCTTCACCTTTCTCATCTTCTTCTACATCTCCTCTTATTTTTTTCCCCTTCTCTATTTCTATCCTACTCTCACTAGTTGAAGGAACCAAGAGATACCGAACACGTTCACCGGTCTCCCGATGTTGAAAAAGAGATGAACGGCGCGCGTCAATGCAATACGAAAGAGGTGCAAGCGAGAGAAAGAAGAAAACGAGAAGCACCAAACGTGGCATAGGTAGAATGAACAAGGAGAGACAGAGCGCGCAGGAGCAACTAAGCCAGTTGTTCAATGCTAGTGCAAGCAAGAGAGAGAAAGTATAGAGAGGAGATCGTACCGAGGTGGTGGAAAGCGCTTCACAATCGGGTTTTGCGAGCGGCAAAGGACAGAGTGAAAGAAAGAGAGAGCCAAAATCATCGTACCCCTACATAAAACCATTGAAACGAAGCAGAGTGAGTGAGTGAGCGCTACGACCGGGTCGAGCGGCAACGCCGGGTTACCATCCAGCTGTGGTAGGGATACGAGACCAAATGGTGGGGGAGAGCGTCACTCTCCTGCCCCACCGGCGGTTAGTTTCGCGGCTGACATAGTCGGGAGTGGATGGGAGCTCTTCTTCTTATTACGAATTAAATCTCGATCTATTGCATTTACGCCACAAATTATTACGCGTATAAAATAATTCAATTGAATTTAATCCATCAGACAATAATATTTTTAACAATATTAATTGCCTTGTGTTTATGAATTTTTATTCTTTTTTTTTTTCAATTCATATCAAACTCGTGAAATCAGTCATTGAGTGTGTTAAATAAAAGTTATTTTCGATTTTTTTTTTTTGTTTCATTTTGATAAATAAATAATATTTAATATATAATTGTTTTATTAACGATTTTATATATGATCGTTATGTGCAAAGTGAAATGATAAATTTGAAAATAAAATAATAAATATAAATTGAAATAAAGTGATGAGAGCAGTTTGATGTGTTGTCAAGTGTCGAACGCTGTGAAACTACACAAAGTTTGCGTATAATAATGATATCTCTCGGGGTCATTAATATGCTTTTTATGTCTTTTCGCGTATTTTCTATTTATTTTATGATATACGGTTTTTTTTGACACTCTTGCCACACAACGTAAGACATTACTCCAAATGTCAGCAGTGAATAGTTTTGTTCATACATTTGAACGGTGATTGCATCTGTGTGTTGGTGCACAGAAGGCGAGAGTTAGCTGGGGAAAAAGAGAGTGAGTGAAATAAAAAAAGAAAAAAAAAGAAAAGAGAGTGAGAGACGAAGTGCAGCAGCTTGCGGCAATACACAAAGGGACACTGCAGGATATCTTTCCTTCGAAGCGAAACGCCGCGTTCATCTCTCATTGCAAGGCAAAGGCTGTTGTGTTCCCTCAGTGAATCTTCCACTTAGCACGAACCATTTTTATATTCATCGTTACACAACGTTTTAATCTACAATTGGCTTGTTGGATTTGTAGGCCATATTTGTGAACGGTCCTAATAAGTGCGTGAATAATAAATATTAATATTTATTTGATATACGTGTGAAAAGTGTTATCGTTATTTAGTTGTACAATATGTACGTCAATTTTGTCGCCGGATTCATTCATCCTGTGAGTACACAATCAAATATACCAAATTATTTATTCGCCGAAAAATATATTCTCACGTCTTCACACACAAACACAAAAACATCCAAACACTCTTCACTATTGTCATCGTTAAATATCAACGAAAGCAAAAACGAGAAAAAAAAAAAATAACAAACATTTTCTTCATCAATTCGCAGTAAACCTTGACAAATGATGTCATTTCTTTCTAAAGTTCACACCATTATATTCAGTTAAATTAAAAATACGCGTGTGCACGCGTGTCAAATTTGTGTTTATTCTATTCTTTTGTCATCGTTGAAGCTACATAATATCTACACATATATATATATATATGCATACATGAAGGTCTATTGCCATGTAAATTACTATACAGTGTCGATATAATAGTCTGAAGTTTATCCAACGGCAATTTGACCCCGTGCCAACATGACAATATATACATGGTATATATGTATAGATAGATATTTTTTTTTATCTCTGTCTCTGTTCCTTTATCTTTTGCACCCTCTCTCCCTTCTTATCCTCTTCCTCTCTTCACCCTTCGTGCGACGGACAATGAATACCGCAAAATTTTAAAGCAACACTGGCAAAAGTCCCACCAGCCTAAAGCAACATTATATACCTACTTCACTTCTTCTCGAGTGTGTCCTCTGGCATTTCTCGTACGCGAATAAAAACGCGCAACGCTCGAGATCAGATCGCAACAACTTGTCCAATACCCCTTTGCTCTTGCGTCTGCTTTAACCAATGTCTCTTACTGATACTTCGTTCCATTCCACGATTTCAGCTACTCTTCTTTTTATTTAAAAATTTTTTTTCTACCTGTCTTTCTTTTTCGTTTTTTCTTCTCACTTTCAATACCTGGCACACGCACGTATAACACAAACATTTTCACCTTTCTTTCTCCAATTTCCTCACACGATTGAAATCAGATAAAAAAATGAAACGGAAATAAAAAAGGTGGTAGAATAATAATAAAATGATTAATATTATCTAACAGCTGTCTATCATAGTCATTGTCATGGTACAATTGTCTTTTATTTTATTATACT
Source organism: Meteorus colon (assembly GCA_030523085.1). NCBI lineage: Eukaryota > Metazoa > Arthropoda > Insecta > Hymenoptera > Braconidae > Meteorus > Meteorus colon. The sequence goes on from JAPYZH010000261.1 coordinate 68,090, forward strand.
TTATAATTCTCTGAATATTAAATTAATATATACGAGGAATGTAAATGAAATAATCGTTCAGATACAACAGCGAAGTAATATTAACGACGGAAATAATTGGTTAGTGGGATCAAGTGTTAAATGCGTAATAGATAAAGGAATGAAATGAAAAAAAAAAAGGAGAGGATGAAAAAGAAAAAATGAGTGAAAACAAAAAGGGCGAGAGAACAAAAGTGATTGAGGTAATAAAGATGATAAATTTAAGGGTTATGTTCATGTGATGATATGAAAACATATATACATATTTGATATGTGACAATGTATATAGAACTTTAGTTTTGCACGTGACAGTGCAACAGTGGTGTTATACAAAGCTCACATGTATCGGTGTGTTTACCATAGCAAAATGATATTCACCCAGAGTTTCTCTATACCGTTGGTAAGCGTCGGCAGAGAAGAGTGATAAAGTGCACCTAGTTTCCGCGTTCCAAACACCAATGCGATCGATCGACATGCCGCGTGATAGAGGGAAAGGTTGGCCAGACATATACACTTGATACGAGTGTATAGGGGAGAGTGAGGTTTGTCTGTCGCATAGAAAGAGAAGCCGCCGTCGCCCGCGCGTTTATCCGCGATGTCGAGTCGTGCGCGCTATTCTGAATTTCGATTATTCCTCTCGGCATGCTGTGTACTAATGTGCGCGCGTGCCACTATCACGTATGTCACGGCATATATATATATATATATACATGTGCACATACACGCAAGTTCAAATTCAAACATTGAACACGCGACACTCGAGCTTTAGCTCGGTGGTGTTATTTTAATGGAATTAAAATTCGATGACTAATCACAATTGGCAGCAATGAGTGAACTCGTGGACATTCAACGTTTTATATATACATATATATTTTATTTTTTTCAACGTTCACAATTACATTAATGTTTATCTGTATTATTCCCTTTATTCATGTACAAATTAACTGTCAGTTGTGAACAATTCACAGAAATGTTATAAATATTTTAAATTCATAAATTTGATGTTTTTTATACATTTTATAAATTTCACATTCAAGAATTATTATATGAATAATATTTGTGTGTATATATATACATGCATGTTTATATATATATATATATAGGTGTAATGGTTGAAAAATTACTGCGATTAAGGCAGAAAGCATCCCACCACGTCCACCATTTTCTCACAACACCTGCGAATTACCGCGTAATTGCTGCGCCTTCCATCTTCTGGCTATCCGTTCATGGGAACTCGAGCCATTTCATTGTCTAACACTACGCTCGCGCGCGCTCCAGCACTCTTTTCACCGCGATTCAAAACAACATTGAGCACGAGAAGTGAGATAGATTTTAAAGTTAAATTTATAAGTGCGAGTGAGAGATGACCATGCAATAATAATACCCGCGTCGAATCGAAAATTTGTGCTGTACATTCCATATCTCTTTGCAAGTAAACTTTGGTATTTCTTTATATATATATTCTTCATCTTTCTTTACACTTTATTTTCCAGTTTTATCTTTGACGTTTAGCGTGCATGCAATCATAAACAAAAGAAGGACAAGTAAAATTACTACAAAACTCGATCATTTTACATTGTATCAATTATTTATTTTTAAAAATAATACAAAATATTAAAAGGATCTTTCTCGCTTCTTTAATAGTAAAACAATTTATTTTACAACAGCTATATTATTTTTTATTGTTGCTTGAATTTATATCCATAAATATATATATATATAAATATACATTGAATTGCGGTAAATAAATAATATTTCTACATATAAAAATAAATAAATACAAATAAATATATATATTTATGTGTATAATATGTTTTAATATATTGTTGAAGGTCAATAGTTGCATGGACAATGATAATCCATTGATTAAAATCCGCGTGAACTTAACAGTGGCTAACCTTGTAATTATGATAGTGTGAGAAAATAAACCGTTGAAAAATTACAGAAGCAAAGTGACTTTCACGCTTTTATAAATTGTCTACGTACGTATGAAACGATATTGTGTGTGTGTGATTGTGCACATTAGAACTTGTGTATATGAATAAGTTGTTTTGCGAATCCCTGCTGATGTCCACCATCACAATACCAATAACCATTATCGAATCTACATATACATTTATATATAGTTGTATATAAGCATGTAATATATGAAATACCATGTGTAATTCTTTACGCATATTTATATATATATATAGTCAAGTTGTTCGCGCCGACTGTAAAGCAAATAACTACACGTGTCCAATTAGAAACGCAAGGGAATATATACGCCACCGGCGTGTATAAGACAAAATGTGCCGCGCCGATGGCACTCTCTCGATGAGAGAGGAATATACAGAAGGGAACGACCGTCCGGCAATCTTGCAGAACAGCTGGCGGTCGATCTCGTATCGAGAAGCCAAAAAAAAAAAAGGACAAGAAAAAAAAGAAATATAACGTGAATAATAAAAGAAAAATATGGAAATAAATTTAACATATAAAAATAAAGAATGCAAATAAATGATAAATTGGATATGAATATGTATGCGTTTAGTGGTGTGTTTTTAAATCAATCTAACTTTGATGTGGATTTATATGTGTGTGAAAAACAGAAGCTAAGTTATATATGTGTAGATGTATGTGAAGGGATTCGCATGGTAACACCATTAAGGTGATTGCCATGAGAGAAATCAACGATGGTGTATTATAACGATGGTTATAGACGAATTTGAATTGCCTAGTGTAATTTGCTCGTAATTATCACGGACAGTATAATATTCGGCGTCGTAATGAACCATTTATATGATTAATAGAGGCCGGCTCGATTCACAGTGGACTCGAGAATCGCGAGATGCACAGTCTTCTCATATATATTGTGTGTATGTGTTTATAGTGATGTTGGTATGTAGATATATGTATGAACGCGGTCGCGGGAGAAACGGAGATGACGATAAACGAAAGAGGGATAGAGAAAAGTGAGTGAGAGAGGGAGAGAGAAACTGACTGACTCGATACGGCGGCTTTCGTGCTCCAGGTATGCTATTATCATAATTGCTGCCAATAACGACCCATGATTGGTGCACTTGACGCTTTTCGGTGCCTTCTCCTTCAGTAGTCTGTGCAGAATTTTTCTTACTCGCACGCGGTATATTATGTATCAGAATATGGATATATATTAAAATATATTTGATGTTTATATATATATTTACTATCACAGATAAGACGGAGAGTTATGTGAGAGAGGAAAATTATTTCTTGGTTTATTTTTTTTTTTTTAAATTGTTATCGTTTTCCTGGAGATTCTGATTGCTTGTCAATGTCGTTGGCTGATTCTATTACGATCGGAAGATGCTGTTGCAAAATTTTATTTGCATAATTTGTAAATGGGGAAGAATTTTCTGTGGTGCTTTTTTTTTGGGGGTGAGTTAGAGGGAATGGGAATTTTATTTTATTAAAGGTTGCAAGTGAATTTAGTGGTTGGTTAGTATTGAGATTTTTAAATCGAGCGAGTGATAAGTTTTTTTGGATTTTATAGGAAAAATATATTGGAATGAGTGAGAGAATTAATTTTTGAATATTTTGCGTTGATGGGGATTTTTTATTTGGGCTACAAGTGAATTATATTTTTTTATTTGGTGTTCGTTGCATTTATTTAGTAGATATGAAAGAAAATGCAAAAAGGATTGCAGTTAATCATGTGACAATTTTCTTACAAAGTTTTTCAAAGTTTAAGACATTTAAAAATAAAAAAAAATCTATTAATTTTTCATATACACAGACATCTAAATTTTAAGATACTAAAATATATTAACCAAGAATTAAGAACGTCAGTTATCGTTTAAAAATGTTCGTTAATAAAAAAATAAATAGAAAGAGACAAAGATCATCTATGAATACTTGTTACATTTATCAGCACGTCATCATTAATAATAGAATACTTTTTCCGTCTATAAAACTTTATTTTCACTTCACAGTCTTTTATAAATCCACAAGATGAAATCCTGCATGATAAAAGTATTTTTAAACCCATACAAAGCTTTCACACTTACCAACTTATATTTCTTCTTGTCACTAAATCTGAAGAATTTCTATTATCAAACCCTTTTGTGAATATTTTTTCTACATCAGTTGATCCACTAGTGACTGTAAAAATAGGTCATGTTGAGTGTGAATAGCGTTAAATAAATATGACAACAAAGCAAACATGTGTGGCCATGTATTTTGACATATCAATCCATACTGGTGGTTTTGCCAATATATAAATATATATTGATGGGTTACCATCAACTGTATGGTCAGTGAAGTTATATAAATCGATTCAATTCACGTTCGAAAAAAAAATAAAAATGAAGTGTATATATGACTATATAGTATTTGACCCACAAATAAATATAACAATAAAATAAAAAGGTATAAAAAATAAATAAGAAATAAAGAGCGAAGACAATTAAAAGAACTCTAGAGAGTTTTCGAGTTGAAGTATTCTCCTTTGGTAATTCATTTTCGCCTCGGTATATAAATATCTATATACTCCATCGCTATTTTCTTTTTATTTTTTTATTTCTTTCTCTGTTTCGTTCTCCCTCACTTCAACATGTATGCCCACTCGTTGTGTGCACCGCCCTTTGGCAATACGAAAGATAGAGTGAGATGAAAAAAACTTGTGCGAAAGACTCAACGCTTTGCCCCACGGTCCTTCACGAGATAAATAAATGAGAAACATCGAAAAGTCCTGTTTTCCTCTCGTATTGATGCTCTGCTTCGTGCATGTACCGAAATACACATATACACATGCTCTTCGGGGCCAAGTCCCGAGTGTGCGCTCTCTTTTGGCACACTACCATTTTCCCTGGAGGATTTGGTTCTTGTATTTGTTCTTGTATTTTCGTTTATATATTTTTTTATTTTTCTTCGTCTTATTTTTCTCTACTTGTCGTTTTATTTATATTTTTCCTCCTTTTTTTCTTTTGTCTTTTATTTTGTACTATTTTCTCTAGACTTTCATCGACTCTTTTATTTTTTTGTCTCTGAATCAGTTTCCTCATCGGTGAAGAAAATTTTTGTCGCAGATTCATCTTGATAGACAGGCAAATAAGGGATAAAATTAGCGAAAACGTCTATGGGGTAATGAGAAAAAAAAAATAAAAATGAAAGAAAAGAAGAAAAAGAAAAATGAGCAACCTGGTCTGGGGTTCATTAAGTTTTCTCCGTTGGTTTCTCTCTGTGCACACTCGGTGCTACATAGCAACGAATGAAATGATTCGATTGCACTGCTGTTACCTCGTCCCACTCACTTCACGTTCTCTCCACCCCCACAACTCTCGGTGCATTGCTGTTGCGACCGTGATCCTAACTCGCTTCCTCTTCCCCTCCTCATCGTCACGGTTAATTAACGCAACCGCCGCAAGCTTTAAAAGACTCCATGTTCTAACGTAAAATATTCAAAGCACTAACGCGAAGGTCATTGCTTTTATTACGAATTAAATTGTTTCGTGAATATACACATGAGTTTCCAACTCAATTGTTTAAAAATTTATTAACAATTATTTTTAGCCCATCAACTCTATTCAATATTTATTTCACAAATATTCATTTATTTCACACACTAATTAACAAAGTATATATATATATATTCTAATGAATTTATTTGATATCCATTATTTGCAATACATAAATGATAAAATTTAAATTCAAGCATTGTCAAAATTGTTTGACATTTGATAATCCCAGGAGCTGATGTATAAAATAAATCCTCATATATTCATGCATGACAAAAAAAAAAGATAATAAAAAAAAAATTCAGCGTGTACGCTTATGAATTTCAATATACTACAACACAATGACGATATACATTCAAATGTAGAGCACATTCAGTTATTATTCCAAAAAAGTATTATAAATATTTTTGTTCATGCATAAAAATTGATGAAAAAATTTATTCTACACAATTTTAGTGAGCGGTAAAAATATTAAAGCAAATAAAAAATAAATAGAAGATAATACCAGACTAATTTTCTACATCATCAACCATTTGGTCATTTAGTATTTCCCAAAACCAAATAACATTGATTAACAAAAATATATATATACCCATGTACATTTGTCCATTTGTTATTTTGCTTTATTTCCCTTCGTTCATAAATACATATTATTATTATTATTATTATTATTACTTCTATATCATCAGTATTTCCCATTCATATCATCATCATCATTATTATCATCATATTTCAAACTAAATGACGAAAATTCACAACACATCCCGTATATATTAACGTGAAAAATAGCAAAAAGCATTTCCACCCGATGAAATTAATCTCTATCATGAAATAAAAAAAATTGTAAAATTATTCATACATTATAATTGTTATATATAAAATCGCCAGTATATTTCTTCAATAATCCACTCACAACACTCAACACAATATCAAATGACACTTTTTTTACACTAAAAAAAGAAAGAAAAAATAGAAGTGATGAACATATTTTAAATATCACAATAAATACGTCATTCACCCTCGAATAAATACCATCTATAAATAAATCTATTTAACAATGTAAAAATAATGAATATTACATTAGATGTGAGATCAATAGGAAATATAACTAATAATATAGAACGATCGTTGCTCCAACCATATACATATAAACACATAGACAGTATATGTGTAACTATATCATAGAAAGTGGACTTTCACATGCAAATAATTGAGAGGAAACCACGTCAGTGTACTTCACGCGCACTACAACGGGCTTTTGTTTGAGCGCGTTCAGATGTTCATTCCCATACACATTCTCTCTCGCACTTACTCACCCTATTTCATTCACTGCTCCCACACGTCCTCTTTACACTTATCCAGCAATTTTCCTTCTGCCTTTAGATTCGTTTAGTGAAAAAAAATGTAAAAAAAAAAAATATATAAAAGAATAAAAATTCTGTCTGGAATGAAATGAATTTTAAATGGACATCGATATGAGGGCGGTTTTACACATTCATATGTTTAGTGATCTATCTCCAATCATTTTCTCAACGCGATACTACATTCTATATATCTATTACTAAAGATATAACCTCACGTTAACTGTATGCATGTATATGCATCAACTATAGCTTATATACAATTATGTGATGGCAAATCACCGGTGAGTTATATATACGTATGCATATATGTATGTAGGTAAAGGGGGTAAATCGGTGCAGGGTGATGGCGCATTACAAGGGTGACACGCACGGCTAGAGCGATTATATCGATAATGGCTCCCTTGAGAATTGATCCTACCCCTCTATATATCCAACGCTATCTCACACTCGGTTTAATCTCTCTCTCTCTGTTTCGCACGACTCTACTCAACTCACTTCACATCTCTTAGACCTTTGCATTAATCGACATTTTTTTTTTCTTCGCCCTTCCTTTTCTTCTTTTTAACAACCTCTTTTCTCCAATCTTCCTGTATGAGACATCATGAATTTTATGTATATATATATATATTTATAGGGCCGTTATATTGTCACGTTTTTATTTTTCTACCCTTCACTATCGCGCCCTGGACACTTTTAGGATAATAATCTTGTATTGTTATTTTTTTTTGTCTCGTAGGGGTTTTATATATATATTTTTGTTGACTTGATTTACGCGTCACAATTTGATTGTGATGTCTCTTTGAAAATTGATGGAGTTTGTCGTCTTATATTAAATCGTATTTATATATTTTTTTTTTCTTCCTCTTTTTTTTTCTGTGCTATCGAGAAATCGATAATGTAATTATTGTGAGTGCATTGTGAATTTTATTAAAGATGAAAGGGGGAAGAATTTGGTATATTTAATAAGTATTTATGGATGTATGTGGGGTGAATGTTTGTCAAGACGAGATGGTGAAAAAAAAAAAAATTGGATATGTATTGTAGTTGTAATATAAATGCTGCCAATACTGTGTGTTGACATGATGTCAATTTCTATATGTACGTTTATATTGGTACAGTGTGCCTGCGACAAAATTGATATTTTTGTACGTGTCATGAATAGTTTTGTCGAATGAAAGAGAGTGGTAAAGAAGGTGGAGTTGTTGCCCGAGACGAACGAAGCGGAGAAACTCGATTCACGCGTATCGACAAAAACATACTTTCTTTTGAAAGAAGAATCGAGTTGCAGTGTGTATGTATATGTGTGTACGAGAGGAACGACCATGGCGTTGGTAGCAGCGGTATCTGAAAAGTTTACCTGAGAGAAAACCCCATTTCACCCCCTCCTGAGAATGTAAAAATCCTTTAGAAAATCCATATAAAGCTATATAACCTCACTCTGCTTCTCTCACACTCCCTCTTTTTCTTTATTCCCTTTTTCTACCTCAGTTCTGTGCGCGCCCGAGTGTCAGGGGGATAAGCGGATTTCAACTCTCGGTTTCTTCAGGAGAATGGGCACACAGCAGTCCTGCCTCACCTTTTTTTTTTGTCTTCCCCCTCTCTCGTATACCATCTAAAATATTGCCTTCAACAACTAATGCTTGATCATCCCCTTGGTTTGCTTTTTCTTTTTCTTTTTTTTCATCGTTGATTTTTTCACTGTAGTAGAAAATATGGTTTTAATGTATTATTGTCATAAGTATTTTAATTATAGTTTTGGGTGATTTTGTATTTGTAGGGTGTTATTCAAATTATGCAGTCTCATGGCTTCTCTAAAGTAATTTTAGAACCTGATTTGAAGGTTATGTGTTAACCAACAAAACATGTATGGGATAAATTTTATGGTTTCTTGATCAAGTATTAAAATTTCTCAAATGTGAAATACCTGAAGTAACTGATAATAATTTTTAATATAATATTTCATTGTTATTAGCTGTGACAATTGATTAATAAATGTATAGTAATGTTTGTATCCTTTTAAGGTTCAATTGTTCTATTGAATTTGCATTGAGACAGATGAACAATAAAAATAACAATTGACAGTACAATATTATGTGTATCTATCGAGACAAAAGTAACTTTGTTAGCATAAATGAATATTCTATTACACAGCAGTTTTACTGAAGGTAAATGAAATTGAATAAAAGCAGCAAAGTTTTGAGGTTTTTTTTTTTTTCCAATCGTAAATATAGTGTGCTTGTAACAGCTTAAGATGAATGTTATTCTTAAAGTACATAACATGAAACTAAGTGTTAACTCTCCCGGAAATTTACCTTGAAAAAAGAAAATAATAAAGGAAAAAATGCCAAATAAAAAGATTTTTTTTGAGAAAAAAGAACGAAGAAAATAATAAAAAAGAAAAGTGAAAAGGTAAAAAAAAAAATAGTTCGGCTTGACTGTTGTAAATTTTTTACAACTCATAAATAAGTACCATGTAAAAATACAAACTATAACTACGATACAAATTAGGTAAAAATTATGATCGGTCCAACAAACTTTATTGCCCATAGTGCAATAAAAATCGTAAACTCTTCACTCACCCATATCTTTTCACACTCCAACCATGACTTCACTATATCCATATACATCTTATTTTATTTTTATTTTTTTTCTTCCCTTCTCGAACTCTCACAAACACATTGAAAAAAAAAACCCCATACAATAACAAACTATCCATACATATTTATAATAATATTCACAATAATTATTTAACGATGACAGTTGTGAAATTATTACCAATATTGCCAACGACCTCTTGGCCACATTATCAAATGTGAAGACAGCATTAAATAGCAGTTAAAAAAAAAAAAATATTGTGAACCATAAGAATAAGAAGAAGGAAAAAAAAAAAAGAAAAATGCAAGAATATAACATCATCAGTGAATAATAATAATTCAAAAGAAGAAACAAAAAAAATACCAATAAATCTATCGGTATTTCACAACAAATATAATCAATTGTTTCATATTGTTAAACGTTCAACTTAAGTTGTCACAAACTTGCCCCTATATACTGTCATCCATCAATATAAAAAGTCATGTTAGACAGATGGCTATAAAAGTGATTAAGCATACGTATACGATATCGCCCTGACGTTACAACTACTTTGCATATGTCTCTACATATATCATTGGATGGGATTATTATCCCACACTGTATGATGGACGCTACACAACTTCGACACGAATGACGGACTCTACTCTACGCATACATTAATACATCATATATACATATGTATATGTATATATATATATATGTGTAGACATTTATAGAATATATTGGTATGCGAGCACTATACATTTATCCATCGCCTACCTTGCTCCAGGCTCTAAGGCGGTATCTATATAACACGTTATATTATATGGTATACATTATGTAAAATTATTCATGTCCTAGCGTAGAGTAGTACCCATTTCTGGACCCATACATATTCTCAGTGGTTGTATAGGATGGCACAGTGTTGAGCCAACAGAACTACCACCTACCCCGCCAATGTAAACTTTGTGCTCGCAAATGTACCAGTACAAACGAATTTTCCAACATTATTCTATTTTATATAGATATATATTTATTTTATCTTTAAATATATATATTCATATATATATATATATATATATATATATAGTATGTAAATATTGATTAATATTACCAAATGAAAGTTGCATCATCATTTTGTATTTTGTACAATTCGATGAATTTAATTTTCATGTACGAGTTTATGTTATGGGTATATATATATTTGCTCATGTCACAACGTCGTGTTTATATATATATATATATATATATATATGTGTATTCATGTTTATATGTATGTGTTGCGTTTTCAATCGGGTGAACAAGTGCGTCAGTGAGTGCTCGTCATTTCACTCTTGAGTATGTTTATGACGTCAATATTTGCCAACCTTCTAGCTTGTATTAATGATATTCATGTTTACCCCGTTCTCTTTCCCCATAATCCAGACCATCCATCTCAATGGGATATATTTATATACATATAGATATGAGTGTATATGCTTGTGTTATGTGTATCGATTGTGCTACCCCGTCGTTTTATTACTGTTATTATTCTGGGTGATTTTTTTTTTTTCTTCTTTCATTTCCTCCCTTTCGTAACTCCCATTTTGAATTCATTGAATGAATCAAATATTACGAATGTTATATGGGGATTTGTTTATCAATTTTGATGGTTTTTTTGTTTTTTTATTATGCACACGAAATATCTGTTATGTATTGGAGAAAAATGTATTGTTAAATAATTTTATTCATGAATTGATTAAGGTTTTATAATTTGATTATTTGAAAGTGTTGTAGATATGTATATATTTTTCATTTTATTTTTTATTATTCATTGAGATTGTGATAGTTTTTTTTTTTTTGGTGAAAGAAATACCAAGTTTTTCTCAATGTGTTTTGTATTATGTAAGTGAAATTGAATGAAAACAAGTTTGCAAGTGAAAATGTAGGCCAAGTACATGCTAATAGTATATAAATTCATGAGGAATTTGCAAAAAAAAAAATAAAAAATACACAACATGTGAAAGACATAATTTACATGTAATTGTCGCATATTTATTCAAATCATCAATTTATCACAATTGTTATAAAAGTAAAATGAAAAATAATTATGCTTGGCAGTCTGATGACAAACTAAAATGCAAGTAGTATTAAAAGACTATAGTAAATGTCAGGTGATTATCAGATAACTAAAATTATCACATTTAATACAAGAAAATAAATGAATAAATAATAGTACAGAGTTCTCACAAAGTCTAACATAACGTTGAGAATATTTTCAACAAATATATTCAACATAAATATTCATATTCTATAAATATACATATTGACAAATATACGATGACTGAATATATAATGTATCTCAATACATACTTCTCTATCTACGTACAAAAAAAAAAAAGAAAAGAATAAATAACAAACTCCACCTGCCTATTAGAAATATAAATTCGAATCATATCAATAAGTTTACTGATAAATATAATACTGAATATATTTAAAAATTTGTAATTTTACGAACAATTTGTTGTTAAACAATTTTAATACATTGAAAAGAATATTCTTCAAGTATACGAATTTGTGTCTTACAGCTTAGCAGAACAAAATCATGATTTAAAGCAGAGATATATTATAAACAAAATGACTTTAACCCTTGACCTAGAAGATTGATTAGAGAGACACATTTGGAAATTGAGTTAAGCCAAATTGTTAAATCTAAAATCGCACCAATGACTTTTAACGGCCTCAAAGGTCCTCTCTAACTTGGTTTAGTCGATCGTCAAATAACTCACTGGCTGAGGCTTATTGCCAGTAGGACATCTATTCGCTCCCGTGCTCATGTCAATCTACATATACATATATACAAGCGAATGTATATACATATATATGTATATATATATATATATATTAACTCAAACGCAGTAGTATGAATACGTGTATATATATGTATGCGCATTCGCGTTCGATCCGATTGCATGCCACAGCGATATTAATCATCACTGGCCTGACATACCCTCGCCCCTTCGTTTCGCGTTATTTACCTCCCCTCAATGTCCCAACGACGAGTCTCTCAGCTATATCCTTCCTATCGTTGCGACCCCCGTTGCGCTCACCACCCGAGAGTTGTTCCACGTATATATTTATGCCATATAGGTACATGCACCACCGACAATGAACAAGGGTGAATCAATGACGTCACGTAAAATTCATATAAAAAATGAAAAAAAAAAAAAAATAATTGCAAAATGATTTTTATTTTATTTTTTCTTTCCTTTCTTATATTCTTTTTTTATAGAATATTCTTTTTTTTCTTTTTTCGTGCTAATAATACTTGAAAAATGATGAATTGATGAGATTCTTCATGTTATATATGACAATGGAGATTAAGATTAGATGAAGAATAGTGGGAGGAAGAGAGAGAATGAAATATATATATATAGATATATATATATGAGAAAATAAAGAGGAAGATTTGGTATTGAGTTGGTGAAGGGTGAAAGTAGAGATAATTTGCCAGACATTCATCTATTTCCACGGTAAACTCAATCGATTCCTCATTAGAACACAGTCATCCCCTTCTTCCTTCTTTTTTTACGCTCTTGTCTTCCCTTCTTAACGTAGCACACATAAATACTGTGCAAGTATATGAAATATATAGATATTCTATTTGTGTGAAGTGGATAGTCGAGCGATATTCAATTGGATTACTATTGGCCTGCTGTAATGCATGGAGGGTTCGATAACGATGGGGAAATTTGACGGCGATTGTACCGATTAACTTTCATCCCCTTGAACAAAATATATATTTTATATATACATGTATATAATAAATATATATATGTATGTATAGAGGAAGAGAGAATTTTTCTCCTCTTGCCATAATTCCACTTTCGTTTCTCCCTTTTGTTCTCGTTATGACTCTTACTTTACCCTGTTCACTCAAATGTATTGTATTGTATTTGTATAGATAGGTATATTTGGTAACGGGTGATTGCCATGGTAACCTTCAAACGGGAAACATAAAATTGATGCGTGACCGTTAGGTATAAACTATACCTATATATAATTATATGGAGTTATGTTGAAAGTGTAGAAATGGAAAAAGATATTTTTCCAAGAACTTGAAAATACCTTTTAGTCATTTTAGTGACAAATAAGTCAAAGAATAAACTTGCGTAATATATATATATACGAATTATCATTCTGTATGTATATATGTATGTGTTTATGACCATATATTAATTCATGTGATTCCTAAAGTGACTCTCCAAGACTTATATGTATGAATGGACATTCACTAAAATAGGCGAATAAAACTAATTTGTCGTGAATTTCTCAAGCTGTCTCGGTAAATTGCATTGAACGCACGTTCAAACCTGCATAGTGTTAACAACTACCTTATATATATATATGTATGTATTTCTCTTTGATAGTTTAACGGTATATTGACTTGATAACGAGTTCGGTTCCCACGAGTTGATATGACCCATAAAGAATAGATGAGAGTGAAAGAATTTACTATTATCATATGTTTATTTATGGTGAATGATTGAGAGTTTTTTTTTTTCCATTGTTTCATTTCTTCTTATTTCCTTTTTCTTTCGCTCACATATTTAACCCGTTAGTGAATTTATCTATTGATTTATTTCAATACAAATTTTATTGTTTTAGTTTAGAAAATTTTTTAATATAGAAAAACTAAAATTGAAATTCAATTAATTTTTAATATAAAAATTTTGTTTTGTGTGGGTTGAAGAATGTTTTCTTCAAACGAAATTCGTCATTTTGTGATGTTTTTTTTTTTTTTGACGATAGAATTTTGTGAACAAGAAATGATATCATGATTGAGTCACTTCAATATTTATCGATGATGTGTAAATTCGAATATGAGATAACAAATAAATTTGATAGATATGGGAGTTGTTGATGAAAAAGAGTAATAATAATCAGAAAAAAAATAAAATAATTGTTACAATGTTTGTAACATTTTGTTGAAATTGAATTAACATCCGTCTGTCATATATTCATCAGAAATAATTGTAAATCATGGTTGTACATATCGAATGATAAATGAAGAGTAAAGAGAAAAATTTATCGATGAATATCATAGTGGTAATGGGAAATGCTGCATAACTCAACTGGGGAGATTGAAATTGTTGGATGTGTACACTTGTACACGATGTGAAAAGTGGTACGTGCACATATATATCACTGTATTGCAAACGTATTCAAAAAATGTATATATATTTATTTATTTTTAACAAGTTGATGCGTAAGCTGAGAAAAGGGAGTATATAAACGTGGTATTCGCGTGTGCATTGCGTGAGTTGTCCTTATACCATCGTTTCCATCGCGTTTCTCATGAGTGCAGAGTGCGCACAACTAAAAGATATAAGTGTAAACGAGGAGGGAAGAAAAAAAAAAGCAACCCACATAATGAAAGAGAAAGATAAATAGAATAGAGATTCCAAATGAAAGAGTGAAAGAAACGCGTGCAAGACAGCTACTGTGCCCTGGCTCTAGATGCAATGATTAAGAGTGATTCACGGTCCGTCCGGGACAGATGGCGGTTGCTTTCCTAATGAGTCGTAATTAATGGTTTAGGTATGCGTGTAAGCAATGCCCAGTCACACTTTCTCAGAAAAGCTTTAACTTGTATAGGTATCAGTGACGAAGTCGCGCGCGTTTTGTGCCGTTACGAAATAAACATTTTTTTGCTGTTGTTTTGTGTTTTTTTTTTTCCACCAATTAATATTACTGTGTCAATTTAATATCAATGGAATTTGTAATCATGGGATTGGTTAATAAGTGTAATAATGTGATTTATGTTTTGTGGGATTATATGTGAGAATAAATTTATTTATTTAATGAATATTTGTAATTATATATAGTGAGGGGGAGGTTATGTTCAATTGCATGTTTTTGAAGTTTGTTGATAAAGAACAATCGTGTTTTTCATTTAATTATTGTAGAATAAAATTCATTAATTATTTAAAAAATAATTTTATCTTTAATTTACAATTTGAAAAAAAAATAGAAATGAAAAAAAAAATTACAATTTACCGACAAATTTCATTTTGCTATTGAAATTAAAAATATTTTATCAAGAACGCAATTTCATCTACCCAAGGACACATTCTCATGTGAATAACACGATTTTGATGAAAGACAATACTTTCACGAGTCAAAAGCGTCCATAATACGTTTCTACTTCCAAGAATTGAATTTTTTTTTTTCATTCTTTTCGCCTCGAGGAATGAATTTCTTAACAGAAAAAAATATCATTCCTTTGATTAAAAAACCAAGTTGTTGGAAATATTCAAGAACACTCTCTTATATTTACAGAACACTAATTTCTCAGGGAGAAATTTTTTCCTTTCACTTTACCATTTCTCTACAAACTCAAAAGAGACGTGGAAAAAAAAAAATAATAATAATAACAAAATTAATTTTAAATAATTAAAAACAAAATATAATTCATAAGTTGTTAAAGTCTTTCGATCGCATGTCGAAGTTAGAACAGAATTTGTTCCAACACACTAAACAGCAAACTCCACATTGTCCACAGGACCTGTATTATATTATATCCATAAACAAGAGAAAAGAAAATAGATGACGAAAAGAGGCTGAATTAAAGAGTGTGAGAAGGGGTTTTTGAAGTGCCCGCAGTGAGCGGCTATGACGACGAGTTCTATCTAACTTGCTTGAGCAAATAACACCTGCCGTTCGTGTCGTGTAAACTTTTGCTCAACCTCCTTGAAAGTTAGCGTTAGACGACGAACGCAGTATCTATACATCTACACAACTTATACAGATGTACATTTGTACATTGAAGGTGCTATAAGGTGCGAGACGAAGAGTTTGCTTCTCAATAGTGAAGGGAATAGGTAGTTCTCGGTTGACTGAAGACGAAGAGCTTCGTTTTCTTCAATCCATATCGTCTTCACTCGCTTCAAGTTGTTGATTCATACACAAAAACCAATTCCACAAACTCCATTACGCGTTTCCCGTGCACAACTCCATCGAAAGAAATGTCTTGATGAGTTAAATCATATATATGTATATATATAAACACTAATATCATCCGTCTGCTTCACTGAACAAATATAAAAGTAGAAAACGGAACGACAAAAAAAAAAGGTTTTGTGAACTAATCTTTGGTGTTCATTCATTTTTAATTCTGAACAGTTGACAATAAAAAGATATTTCAATTCTTACACGTACACTTTTCTTATTCATGACAATATTTTCTCTTATTTTTTTGTGTATCAATAAATATTTACAGATTCTAAAAGAAATTGTGACATTATATAATTGAATTGAGTGTGTTTATATCACAAGACAATACAATTTATCAATCAAAATATTTCAAACAAAAAATATGAATTTTTTGTGATAAAAAGAATTTTGTAAATTTCGTAAGTTTTATTATGATTTTCACAATATTTTTATTTATCAAGTTATTAATTTAGGAGTAATTTTTTTTTTTTTTTTATAATAATATGATTGACAAAGTTATTTAAGAAATTGATGTGAGAAAATGTTGAAAGAGCGCGAACAAGGTTTCAAATTGTGTTCATAAATTGAATGTGTAAACGAGAATTGAACAACTAAAACACGCACACACGATATTGTTATGTCGCGAGAGACGTTCGCGTGACCCTCGACAAGGCGGACACACTCAAGTGATGAAGCCGCGAAACTGTGACAATGTAACATAACTGTGAGCGTACCATCGTTCAGGTATATATATATATATATATATATATACATTCAACCATTGGCACTTCCGTAGTAGACGCAGTTTATATCCTCGTCACGCAACTCTATTTATTGTTGGAGTGTTTGACAAGTCAGAAAAAAAAAGAAGATGTTGGAATGAAGAATATATAAATGAAGAGTGTTTGAAGTTAACAATAAAATGCCGCATGGCAATTATTATGTTTTGGATGCTTTTACAAAGTCATTGAGAACATTTCTTTTTATTTTCTTTATTTTATTCTTTTGCTCTTCCGTATATTTTTTTTTTCCACGTGAATTTACAAACTGACAGACAAATTGGCTGACAATTTTAATTTGACATTTGAATGCATTTTTATATCTCATGTGATACATGAAAATAATTTATTATATGATGCAACAGAATGAAATAAAAAAATATTCAATGAACAGAAATAATACAATCATAGCTAAAAATAGATTGTGCGTATTTGTACATAAATATATATTTATACACGTCATTAAATATTATATATGTATTCATTTTGTATTATTCATTATTATATATTGGCTCTTTTGTTTGATATAATAAAGTTCCGACGCATAACACAGTGATTGTGCAATTATTCGTACAAATTAGTATCATTTCCAATGTTAATTTCATCATTTACTAACTGGCTGTAAATGCATGTGATATTTTTTTTTTATTTTATTCTTCCATGTTTTTTTTTTCTCTTTATATCACATACATGAACACAATTACAATGTCACGTATTGGAAGTCGTATCCATGAAAAGCTTTGATATATAATTATAATTATGATGATGATCATTAACTAAATAGTAATTATCTTTAATACTGAACAATTCCAATTATTTTCTATCTCTATTACAACAATTCACAATTAATTAATTGAATTAATTTCATCGATGATAATATATATTGTTGTTAATTCACATGTAAATTTATTTAATTTAGGAATATTTATTGTATTATTTGAATATATTTATTATCATTTATCATCAATTGATGTGTCATTCAAGGAAAAAGAAAAAATGTGTGTATATATATATATATATAAAAGAAATGAATACATAGTTTATATAATGAATCATTGAAATAAATTATCCACCAATTGTCATTCTTAAACTTTCACATTATGACAAATGAGCTATGTTTATCTATTATTTGTTTCTTCAACACCAAACGCACACCGACATTTTCACATAAACTGATTTCACTTTTATGATAATACCTAAAGTCGTTAAAAATTATATTTCACTGTGTTATTCAAAACCCAAAATTACTTAACTTAAAGTAAAAAGCGATAAAGTTTTAGTTTGAAGGTACATTTACACATCATTATGATTATACATACATATACTTTAGTAGTATAGGATCCGGTGACTCATTTGCAAACGTATATCAACACATTTACGTTTAAACACGATAGTATATAATAACATAGGTATATATAACTCTTTTGAAGTAAAAGTAACTTTAAAATTTTTATAAACATTTTACATCGAGTCGGAACGTTTGTCTTTTTCACTGGATATAAATTTATATTATATGTATATAAATACATATACATCCCCTTATGAAACAAGATATGAATCAGCAATGTCCTCCTCCACAGAAGGAAATGAGAGGAGAATTGACGATAGAAAAGAAAAAAAAAATTTTTTTTAATTCATATAAATCCGAGGACATATTCCCATTCGCACGATTTTTCATTGCTACTCTTTATAGCACTATCGACTATATATAATGTATATATTTAAAAAAAAATATATAATACCATGAGCTAGTGAGCCGGAAAATTTATATAGATATATATGGAAGTGTTTATATACTGGGACAGTGAACGCATCGCGTCGACGGTCCTTGGTGGTCACCGATAGCTATCACCAGATTAATTATGCGTAATGCGTTGAGCATCGGCAGGCGCGCATAGTTACAAACCTGCAAGCTATATCCACACATATAAACGTATCTATACATTTATATATATATATTCTGTACATACACAATGATTGTATATACTTGGTGCATCACGAGAGTTAACATTCAATTATCATTGTCTCTCTCAAAGTTGTTTGCCGCCGCTGTGCTTCCGCGATAATTACGCTCACTGCGTTCTATAGGTATTTAGAAATGTTTATGTGTATATATATATAAACGTATACGCTTTTGTGGATATATATATTATATACGTTTACACTTGATATTTTATTATATGGTAGATGTGGCAATTTCTTCATCAGAAATTATCACATTAACTTCAAGACGTGTCATTAAAAATGAAAAAACTTTCGCCAAGTTGATTGAACAATTTTTTTCTTTTTGTATCATCATCATTATTATTATATTTATTCTTATTATTCATTTATTTATTTATTTATTTTTATCTTTGTATGATTTCAGGCGTAGTCGAAGTTAGGTGCCTCACAATGTTGTGCGGCAAGGGTCGGCGGAGAGGCCTGCTTGGCGGATTCATCCTTGCTTGGTTCTTCATCAGCGATTGCATCGTTGCCGCGAGAGATAGAGGTACGTCAAAATGAATACAAAAAATTTATGTATACATACATATATATATATATATGTATAATGATTTATAACTATGATATTAAATATAAGATAATAAGCACGATGAGAAAGAACGAAACTTTGATAATTAATCTTGTATACATATGAATTATACACTTGGATAAATTTATTGAATTGAAAAAGTGTTTGAGTGACATGAAAATTGAGAACAATTTTGAATGTAAGAGAAATTAATGTTGACAATTAAATAGGAATATAGGAAATGAATAGAGAGTATGAGATAGAAAGAAAAAAAATAAAGAGAAAAAAGTCGAAGTGAAAACAGAAGGAAAAAAAAATTATAAATGTCGAATGAAAATGAGAATAGTAAAAGCATTAACGAACGTGAGTCGCTCGAGTGCTCACTGAGTTCACTGAAATCGAATCACGTGGGAGACGAAGGAAATAGTGAAAAGAAGACACACAACGGAACTGAACAGAGATGGCCAGAAGGTGCTTGTATATACATATGAGAGAAAAAGAGAGTTAGAAAAAAGCAAGAGTTGAGATAAAGAGAACCTCAGAGAACGCAAGCCCAGATGAGAAATAGTGAGAGTAGGATAAAGAGAGAAAGAGCTTTTTCCCTATTCCTTCGCGATTACTGTACACCTCGCTGCGCCCAATCCACACAGCGACTGAGTTTCCGCTGTTCGCTCGCGTTCGCTTTGAATTTTGTTCACTGCCATCTCCACATCCTTTATCATCTATCTCTTTACGTTGATATAGCGAGACTCTTGGCACAATATGTGCATCTATGTATATATGTCTCTTGAAAATGTCAGTAGAATGAAAGAGAAGCGTATTACAAATTGTGACGTAAACATTTCTAGAAGATTGAAATAACGTATGTTCCATCAGGATGGATTGGACCCAACTCGAATAACGACACACTGACATAGATCTTTTTATTATTCCGTAATATTACCGTTGTTTTTTTTTTTACACATATATACAGACTGAGTGACGATTATGCTTATAGTGCTCTCATGTAACATTGTGATGCATAATATACTTGTAGATATAACTATGACACATTATATTTGTGTAGACATCACCATCATGTCATCATTTACATTTGTATGTCTCGTTATGTTGTCGCTTATAATACTGAAATTGCACTAAAGTGCTATGTTGTTTCCTAATCTTACTACTAATAAACACTCACTAGAATTTAATGTGAATGATAATGGTGATGTCATGTGAGTGATATTTCGTTTAAATTGTTCATTTATAATTGTTTTAGGTGAATTTTTTTGTTAATTATGACAAAATATTTTGGGATTTTACAATTTTTCATTTAAGTGTTAGATAATGTGACAGGGGTTTTTTTTTGCTTTGGGATGATAGCAGAGATGATGATGTGTTTATTTTATTGTTTCTTTTTTTCATTTTGTATTGTAGAAATAAAGCAGTGGAAAAGAAATAAAATTGAAAGTTAAAATTATTTAAAAGTAAATGAAAATATTTGTGTAGAAAATTTCATTTACATTATTTTAATATTTGGGATAATTATTTAGTGAAGAGTCTAATTGAATGAAATTAATGAGTTCAATTTGTTCTTACACGATTAACGATAAAATAAATAATAATTAATATTTCATCAATTAAAATTGTTAATATTGATTGTTGAATTAATTATATTGACTTTTATCACTAGAAAATATAATGCTCTTATTAATTGTCGATAAAACAATAGTGAT
Organism: Meteorus colon; assembly: GCA_030523085.1. Lineage (NCBI taxonomy): Eukaryota > Metazoa > Arthropoda > Insecta > Hymenoptera > Braconidae > Meteorus > Meteorus colon. The sequence goes on from JAPYZH010000261.1 coordinate 89,504, forward strand.
AAACAATTGTATAGCTGCATTGTATTTTTATTTTTTATCAGCAATGCTTTATAAATATTACTACTATTTATCATCCCTAGTTGGAATCCATCATCAAAATTACTATTTTTTTTCTGTCCTTTTTTCTTTCGCTTGGTACATCTGAGCATTTGCTCATTATTTGCCCATATTCTGGGCACTTTATTTTACCTGTTTCTACTTTTTTTTTCTTTTTTTTCTTTCTTCATGCAACATTAGCTAAGTAAAATATTCATTTCATACTATTTTCTAAAAATAGCACAAAGCTATTTCGCCAATTATTCTACCAACACAAATTCTTGGTAAATTTTTATATTATATAAGAAATCTTAAAATTTATTATTTAATTCAATTTGTAAAATTTTAAATGAACAGTAAAAAATTTTTTACCTTTGTAATATTTAATGATTGAACAATGTGTTCTCAAGAGTAACTGAAAGGGTTGCAAGGTTTCATTTTAAGTGTTCAATTGAAGTCTTAAACATGAATGTATTGACATTAAACAAGCTCATGAAACAATGAAAACTATATATATATATATATATATTGTTCCATGGTCTTACAGTACTCTCCCTCCTTTAACATTTTCAGTTATCTGTTCTTATTTATACGACCAGTAAAACGTTACTAATTTGATTCTCGCGTGTTACTAGCTACCTACTATACTCTCTGATGTTGTCGAGGATCGTTGGAATTTACGCTACTGGTTAGATACGCGCGCGGTAACTAAACTGCCTATGTATTTCCCCTTCTCATCCCCTTTTTATCACGTATAAATACATTGTATATAAACACATATAAATGTATATACTCATTTTGATATATAACATTGTAGCTGTCTCTACAATGCTTATAATCTAGGTAAAAGCGATAGTTAAAAAGTGAAGTTGCAAATTTTTTTGAAGTAATTAAAAAAGTTCAACAGCCAAATTTAGCAGAGTTATTTCATGAGTTTGCTAAACAATTTTTCTTTTTCTTCTTTTAGGTCAATAATTATTTTTGTTATTCACTTTTTATTCAATATTGATGTGTGTAACGTAGTTGAATATTGTTCGTTAACAAGTACAAAGTGATTTACAAAGTTTTGAAGAGATAGGAAAATTTCTTTGTAATAAATTATATAGATATGTGTGTGTGTGTGTGTGTATACATGTATAAATGTATCCCAAGACAATTGTGAGTATGAAAGACGGACGAATCGATCTTTTTATCGTACACCACCTGATTTTTCCTCAAAACTTCAGTTTTTCCTCGCGTTCTCCATCACTATCTTTTGCTGTCTCCGTTTTATGCGACATTCCCATCTCTCACTTGTATATATATACTCACACATCAACCATCTCCCTGCCGTTTGGTTATCTCTTGCTATAGCTCAACAGTGGGCGTAATCGATTTCCGATTTTTGGAGTGGCAGCAATTTTTCAACGCCAAGTGAAAAATAACTCTGGAATAAGCTAGAATAAGAGTTGGTATTCCGACACGTCTCAACCTCTCACTTCGCTTTCTTGCTTATACTATTTCTCTTCACATCTCTCTATCTTTTCTTTTCTTTTTTATTCACCAACATAACTGTGCCCCCTGTGCCACCAACCCCTCCACATCTTAATGTCACTTTCTTTTCTTTTTCTTTCATTGTTCCCATGTGCTTCTTCTTTTTTTTTCATTATTTATTTTCTGTCATACTGGTTCACCATCTTCCACTTCTGTACATCTACTCCTTTTACTGCTGCAAAATTTCTTGCTTTTCTTCGTCAGTGAAACGGCCGTTTCACTTGCTCCCCTCACTGAATTCCCACTCACCAAATTGTTCTCGTTCTTTTTTCTTTTTTTTTGGCACATACTACACCACTTGGGTCCATTTCTTTCTCATAGGATTCATTTTTTCTTTCTTCTTTTTTAGTTATATGTATATATGTATACGTGCGGTGTAAGACTCATTGAGTTGGTAAACTATATATGGCAAGGCGAGAGAATTCATGGGGAAGATATATATAGAGGTTCCAACGACTATAACGCTATCTATTTAATAGATTGCATTGGAGTCTACTTTTTCGAGCGTGTTAACTGCATCCAATGTTAAACGTGCTAAAGTATTTCGCACTGATAAGAAAAGGAGATTTGGATAATGGGTGCGACAATTGAGAAGAGGAATGAGATTTTTATACATATATATATATATAGATTTGGATATAAATGTAAACTTGTGACCTATCCCAACTGTCCAGTGCAATCTTTGATTTAGGGATAGAATAAATTTAAAACAAGTTTTCGTTCAATATTTCTTATTCGTTATCAATTTTTTCATACTCTTGTTCAATTGGAGTTTATTATATTATTGAATTCATTAAAAAATTGATTTATTGAGAATGTTAAAATTTTTAAATCAATCTGAAGATTTTTCTTTTTAATATGAGTCTGGTGTTTTCAATTTTAAATTCAGATTTAGGGTCAGTGATCTAAAAAGTTATGTAGAATGTTGATGAATGATTTTTTGAGTGATCTGTTTGAGCTTCGATCAAGTTACATCGCAAATTAATATCGAATGATAACTGTAAAAAAAAAATTGAGTGATATTATAAATCAATAAAAGAGAAAAGTTCGAATTTATGTATACAAAACAGTACTTCAAAGGGTTAAACATCATTTCTACAGTTCAGTCTACTCAAGTTCCAACAGCGCTAGCCATTCCCATTTTTTTTTTTTTTTTTTTTTTTTACGTCTACCTCTTTTACTGAAATCATCACTGCTCAACTCCCTCACATCAAAAATTCATGTTTTACGCACCTAAATCTCCCTTGAGAGATATTCTCTGTAATAGCAGTGAAAACCGCATCAAAATTTGTATAGTCGTTCTTGAGATTAGTCTGACTGAACAGTCAGACATTGCGGTTGAAGTTTTATATTTTTATTACATAGAAAAGTTATTTATTATAAAAAATTAAATAATATCAGAGTATTTAATTATTGTAACTGAAAATATGTCTAGACTGTGCAAAATCTATCGACGATTATACTTACACATGACAATCAATTTTTTGTTGTTACTAATTGTATTTTTTTTTTTCTCTCTCTTTTTTTTTTCGTATTTCCTTTTGCTCCCCTCAAACTTTGCAATAATGGCTTTGAGCAGCAGTGAAATTGTGTTTTTAATTGAAGCTTCCGCACAAGTTGAGGCTTCTCTGAAAATACATATATGCATACAGCATATATATGTTTATTCGGTGAGAATTGCTGGCGCGGAAGGTAGTACAGACGTGCACGCCCGCATTCTATCGCGTTGGCCAGTTTGACAAATAAAAGGAAACAATGTGATGGAGGGAAATCGAAAAAAAAAAAGAAAGAAAGAAAAAAGAAAAATTGGGGAAAAGAAATAGAGTAAAACCAATACAAAAACGCCACTGAAGGAACTAGGCCGAAGCGAATGAAAGAGGAAAAGCGGAATTTGCTGGTAATAATGCTCAGCACTCGACCTCTCCAAAACACCCTTTACTTTTCTCCCTCATATATAGATATACATATATTTTAACGATACTTCCGCGTCCTCTAACTACACTTAGTGTATACCCGTTTTCATCTCATACCATTGCCCTACTCTTCGTCCCATACCCACACTACTCACAAACTTAATAGTTACATAGACGATTTATTCACGCCCAAGCGTCCTTAAGCTTCTTGGATTTACGCCACTTACGATAATTGCCCCCATGTTCGTACAACCCTTGGTATATTCGACTTTGGTCGACTTTGTTACGCGAATTTATTTCAACTTGCACTCGATAAAGTTATTCTTTTTTTTTTTCCATTTTTCTTCTTTCATTTCCTGGCTCTCGTTAGCGTGTGCGATTTATTAATACAAAAGAATGCAGATAGTTGAAAAGGAAAAAAAAAAATGAAAGATTTATAATATTTGACATGAAGGAAAAATATTTACTTGAAAATGGTCAAATTTGAAATGTTAATTAATCATATAAAATAGCAAAAGTGAAAATAGTGGTGTTTTTTTTTTTCATTCTTTTTCGACTAGTTTACGATGTAGATATTCAGTGGAGAATTTGCAATGTGCGTAACAACGATTTTTGTCAATGTAGATCCGATGTGGATGTTAAAGTTAACAATTGTCAGCGAAAAGAGCCTCAAACCTTTTCGTGTGTGCGAATGGATTTAGTGCCAATTGTTTGAACAAAAACACATCAACTGTTGTTGTCGCAGGCGCGCAATTTCAGCGTAAATCTTTCAACATTGCACGGTAAAACATTTATATGTATGCATACATACATATATATATATAGATAGATAGATGGATACATATATGTATAAATACAAGTGGGAGAAAATAGAAAACAATGCCGATAAACGAACGCGAACGACACCAGACAAGGAATAAATGAAAATAAACAATGCAATTAAACTCGATCTCGAAAGAGAATAAATCGCAACGTCACCACTCAGCGAGTAATCAATTTCTTTCCAACGCAGTCTTTCAATTAATGGAGGGGTATCCATTTATAGATATAACATGGTTGATAGTAACCATTGGACAAACACGACACTCTGCGATTCTCTTTCTCTTTCACTTGGCGACAGAAATGGAGAACGATAATCGCACTGGTGAGAGTGAAGCTCATTCTATCTATTGAAACTGCTCAGTAGAATGGGACATTGACGATTGTTCTATGTCAAGCACGGACAAGAGGCAAAAGAAAATAGGGATGATTCTCAGTGCGGGTACTCAACTAACTTGTTATTTCATTCCTGATAGATATTAAGGGAGACATCCCACTGACAGCGGATAATGTCCTGTTGGGCAAGACTGACTTCCGCTATCCGATACTTCCGTTGAGATCTTCATTGACACCTTTTCGGTCAAGCAAAAACATACACACACACGCGACAACCTTTCTCTTCATTTATTCTACTCCCTTGTCCATTTCTTTTGTTTCACCCTCTTCATTTATTTCACTGAGCTTTTTTCCTTTTTTTGTTACCAACCTATTCTCACTGGTTGATAAATTTACTGGACATCAAGAAACGACAGAGTTTTCACATCCGGGTTTATTAATTGAATAAAAATCACTCACATTTTCATGTAAAATAACTTTTTTTTTTTTTTTTTTAGTAACCAAATAATGAAATGAAGTTTTTGACTTTGGTAGTGGTTATTGAAGTTTATTCTGCATTATGTTGATGTACTTTTATATAAAGCTCAATATAAGAACCTTATACAAACGATTTATGATTGACAGCTGTAAGCTTTAACGACAAGTCGATTTTGTGCGACATATTTGAAAATTTGACGTTGTCATCGTTCAAGTGAATGTGTATATGTATATATATATATATATATATATATATAGTTTATAGACATCGACGAGCCAGGATGTACACTAGACCAGACGACAGATTGGAACGAGTGACACGGAAGTTTATTACAGGGTTATAGTGAGCTGCGGAGAAACGGAGAGTAGTGAAGTAGGGTTTGCTGAGTCAGGAAGAAACTCTCAGATAGATCCGAGTTGGGACCACTTAGCAGGCGTACCATGTCTCTTTCTCTCGCCTTGTGGTCTTTCCAACAAACTCGAGCACCTTCTTCATGCTCATTTCCTTCTTCTTTTATTCCCTTCACTAGTTCCATTTTTTTTTTCATATTCATCTTTATCGATTTTTATTTGTACTGCAACGTGTCCATTTCAAATCAATTTTTTTCTTTTCATTTACTCTTTGTTGATATTGAGGACAATATAAATATTTATTTTATTCTTTATGTTTGTGAGTAGATTTTTTTTTTTTAATGTTTTATTAATATATTTAATATGTATCGCTTAGTGACAAAAGAAAGACATAAAATGTTGATGTAGAACAATCCACTTTTCGTATACCCAAGGGATTTTTAGGAATGCTTTTACGCTTGGCCGATCGCCACTGCTGTCATGGGTATATGAATAAATATTAGAATTTTGCGGGATAAGCTCCGTTTTACTACGAGATACTTGTTTCCTGGCTGGTGAATCGATCGACTTGTGTCAAGGCACCCACCCTCATCTCAAGTCCTTTGCTAAAGCCTCAACCGCGCACTCTCATCTCAGAGGGTGGATCACCCTCTGGTTTCTTTTTTACTTTACGTGTGTATCGTCATATGCGCGTTATCTCTATACATACGTGAAGCAACACTTTTTTTCTTTTTTTTTCAATCGAACCAAACCCTCTTTCTGCATCTATAGTGAAGGGGATATATCTACCTTATACATAATAACATATAGGAAAGAGAAATAGAAGAGCGAGTCTCAGCCCTCTTCTGTGAATCGTAAGTACTCTTCAGTTGAGATAAAATCCCATATGAAGCTCTGCTCTTGGCGAACAATATAAATCCAAAATTGATTTTACAAAATAACTTGACATATTTTATTTGTGTATCTTTATATATGTTGGATGGAGACAGAAAAAAAATGAGAGTGTTGAAATTTGTAGGTAGAAAATGATGGAGGTTTTAAGGGCTGCAATTTAATGTTGATATTGATTGGAGAAATTTTAATCTTGGCGAATTTTTTTTTTTTATCTTATAGACGGGTACTGATCATTAGTATGATTATAATGAGCGTTTGAAGTGTTCTGAAAAGACGTTTGATTTTACATTGAGATATGAAATGATTTATATCGCATGAAATGAATTTATGTTGAAGTGATTTCAGTACTTGAATATGACTGAAAAATGAGTATGCAAATGATCAATTATAGATTTTATACAATTTCAGGAATATTTTCAAGTCTTTTGTTTAAATTGAATATTATTGTAAGTTTGGAGAAGATGTTTGAGTTGAAGAGTTTATTATACTTTAGATTCTAGACATTTTAGTTTTTTTAATTTCATATCTTTCTTTTTATGTTTCTGAGGTCACGAAGTCAATCATTCATTAAATGTTTATCAATTCTATCAAAAATTTCTAATAGCTGTTAAATATCATAACATACAAAAACTTTGAGCAATTGTTCTTTTGGTAATTTAAAAATTCTTCAGTTTATCAAGTTGTTAAAATAATTTTTTAACCAAGACAAATAGTTTTTCAAACTCTTGCAACCATTCAATACATATAAATACCAAATTCAATTGTTGAGGTTATGAAACTAGGCAGAATAATGAATTTGAAAATAAATCCGTTGTATCAAGTGATTTAAATGAACATCAAAACAATTATTATAATTTAGGTTATGTTTATTTTTCGGTTGAAATCATTCAATTCTTTAATATTTATTTTTTATTTACCAAACTATACAAATGTAATTTGAAATTTAATTTCTTGGTAGAGTGAAAATATAATAGATAGTCCAACAAGGGTGACCGTTGTAAGTAAAGCTTGAACCAACCCCTTGGGAGAAAAGCGCACGCTCTGTAGTTTCCATTCCCCCAACATTCTGACAACGGAGTTCCAGATGTGAGCAACGAGAATACATAATTACAATGTCTCGACGCTCGGTGGTGGTTCTTGGATGTTGGTTGAGACTGTAGAATACACCAGCTACTACTTTACGTACTAGTACTACCCTCAGTATAATCTAGACAATGTGACTCCAGGGACTGGAGACAAAAAGGGACCGCATGGAGTGATGGTGGGTGGTCGGTATGTGCATAGGGACATTCCCTCTATTGGCGGAGATTGCATCTACCGATATGTATTTCGTCGTATCCACCAGCAATATTGATATATCCTCCATTTCTCATACATCAAATGTATATTCTTTCACATAGAAACCAAAATAGTCCACAAATTCAATACTTACAACTCAGTAGTTCTGCCATACTTCAAGTGAATTGACTATTACTTTACTTCAAGTGGCTTTCACTTGTATTTTATCAACATTTGTATATTTACCAAGAGGAAAGAAGGAAAAAAAAAATATATTTCACAAGGGTTTTCTCGTGTTTATTATCATTTTGCTTATTTATTGAAGAAGTTTTGGTTTTCTCAACAGAAACTTTTTTTCACAATTTTCGTCTTCCCATTGCATTACAACTAAAAAAAAAATGAATGATTGAGCTCTGTTTTTATTTCTTCCTCAAGTCTGTGGAGTTCGTGTTGAAAGATAATAAACGACGATTCAGTAGTGGGGCCCCCACGCACACAGTAACCACTCAAGAATTGAAGAAAAACCAAACCTCTATCACGTACTATTCGACATTTTGTCGTTGGGTTTTTTTTTTAGTTGTAGTCTTTCATTTTTCTTTTTTCGTGTATAAACCAAAACATTGAGAATGAAATACAGATGGAGAGTATGGAATAGAATAAGATAGGGGAATGTCAAGTGGTGACAGAGAGAATTCAACAACGATGCGCATCTACTCGAGTCACATTCCACAGAAGTCTGTGAAACAGTCGTCGAATCCTGTAGTGTGTTTGGAGGAAGCCCAAGAGCTTCGTGTCCTCTGTTCCCTGCCATAGCTACATATAGCACAATATTCGTTGCTATTCAGCTTTGGGGTTGTTTGAGAAGTAAAGTTGGAGCATGTCAAGTGCTATGAAGAATGTAGAGTACGATTGAGTCTCTTATTTTACATTAATTCTCACTGAAAAATTTTTTATAATCACTTTCTATGTTGAATTTTTCTGATTCAAAATTGCATTCAATTGTCTCACGTTTTTATTTCTTCTCCATCAAAGTATTCTCCATTTTATCATGTCAATTGCTACTATCTCATTGTTTTCATTCACTTTTATCATGTATACATATATACAAAAGTATTTTCAATGTGACTATTAGCTTTTGAATCGTTCAAGTACCATCGATTCCTTATAAAATTGCCTTGTCTGTGGTGAAGTGAGATAATATAAACGTAGAGGAACCTTAAAAGCCCCATTGGCTTCTCTGTCTCCTTCACTTTACCCTCCACCATGTCTCGTCGTATAATTTTTTTTGTATGAGTAGAGTCGCTCACGATTGAAACGATTTGACTTCCATTATTGTTTTTTTTTTCCTCGTTCTCCGTTTGTTATTTCTTTCTTTTTTTTTTTTGTTATTTCATTGAAATCCGTATGGGTAGAAGTAAAATTTATTCAACACGACAAATCACTTTTCAACTGAAAGTCAGTTGTACTTGAGAACCAAAGTATTTTATCAAGAATATGAAATCAAAGTGTTTTGATGTGTTAAATTTGAGCAAACTTTACTGTGTTATTCCAAACACGATGCGAACAATATTGCTGTAGCGTATGATCTCATGAGATTTCACTACGATCTAGTCACTGTGAAAGTGGAATATATATATAATATATATGTAGGTATATGTATAGCTAATTACATGAAGAAGCAATAGCGAGAAGTTGGTGGGATAGCGTCTTTGTGAAATGCGTACTTGCTTGTCTGGTGATACCAGTGGGATCAATCGCGGTTGCGCTGTAAACATGTACATCTATACTACTCACTATTCACTGAGATAGTTTCCCCTACTAATTATGCTACCAAGAGTTTGATCTCGCTACAATTCTAATTAGACGAGAACTCTCATCACTAGTAATATATACCAGTCAAAGCAATTGCATTTGAGATGATTTTTATTTTTTCAGTGAATATTGAAGAAACAAATTATTTATGCTAGAATTAATTCTAGTGATACTTTGTTGTTTTTTTTTTTTTTTCTTTTTATCATTATATGTTGTCAATTGAAATTTTTCAATTCAGTAAGATTAGAGAAATCAGTGGATTTATATTCCTTTGAAGAGAGGAAAAAAAAAGAAGTATTAAAAAATGCTTTCAAGAAATGATAAAATCAAATTTACTATCAGCCCTTTTTTTTAAAAGACACATAAAAATATTCGTCTCAATACGACGTTCTATATTAGACCAATGGTATGTCGATATAAATTCATTTTCAAACGATAACAAGATATCAATTGTGTGACGTGAGTCAAAGAGATGAGTGGAGAAAAAAAAAGAACGACGGAAATCGCTGAGGGATTAGTCAACGTGATATGAGCAAAGGAATTCTATCCATCGCCACAGTCATCAATTTAACTTGTTAATGAACTTTCCAGACATCCAATTTCATCACAGAAAAGAAGAAAAAAAGATTCACTTCGTTTATATATATATATATATATGTGTACATGTGTATATATACACATAAGAGAAAGGAACTAAAGCAAAAAATTGTAGAAGCGTAATTGTGTTCTCTACGGCAGCTGACATCTGGGCTTCACAACTGAATTCACTGACAGAGTGACTTCTATCCCTCGGTGCACACGTTTTCTCCGTTCTATCTTCAATATGCCTCGGCATTTTCTATTCTCCTCTATTTCAATCCACATTTTTACTCAACATATTCTTCACTCTCTCCCAATATCTTTCTCTCTTTATTTTACAACTGAAAATTTACTGACATCGCCAAGCAATTTTATCTCGCTTCAAAGAAATGAAGAAGTGAAAAAAAAATACAAAAACAAAACAACGGATATTATTATTTACGATACGGCATTAACTAGAGTATATGTTCTCCCCTTTTTTTTTTCCTTTTGGAGTTTTTGTGTGTGGGGGGGGTTTTTTTTTTTTAAGTAAAACATTATAACGCTATATGTTCATGTGTCACGTTTGAAGATGAGCGTTGAAATAATGAGCTCCACATTGTGGGGATTGTCAAGTTAGTTTATATGGAAAAGCAAAATATAAAAATGGAGATTTGTCAACGGGAGGATAAAGTCATGTTCACACTGACTGAGATTGAGGAACGTCAAGAACAAATATAAATTTAATAAATGATTTTTCATGCAAATAGAATATGTGTGGTTGTAGTATTTCTTTTTGATCTTTCTTTCAATTTATTTATTACTAACATATTTTTACAGTTGAAAAATAGAATTGGTTATATTTAGAAATCAAAATTTAACGATAAATCATGAAAAATTAGTTGTCATAAATGAATTATGATCGTTATATTAAACTACTCATTTTCATTTTGTTCATGCTATAACCAGAGCAAACACATTTAGTAGTCTCGAATGAACAAGAATCTCGTTTGGTGACATTGACTAATGATGATTAAATGATTAAAGCGGATCATATTACGTATCAGTAACGCGACTGTTCACTGTATAATATCAACGACAAATTATTATCGATTTTCATTGTTTTCATATAATATTTGATCATAACTTTGCATTAAAAAACAAAAAGAAGAAAGAAAAACAAACTCTATAACGTAACAATATCCTACCACCACTCTACATATCCATATTATATTGATTCAGTGACATTCCAATAACATCAGCAAATATTGAAACAGAAAAAAAAAATATATATAAAGTTTATTCAACAAAATAATAATGCAGATATATTACATTGAATCTTTAAATTTGTAATAAACAATGAGATTTGTCAATGTAAAGAATGAAGAATTGAAAGTAGAGTTCACTTCTTTCCCCAATACATCGAAGCCACAATTTCATTCTCTATTTATTTACTTCTTTCTTTCTTTTTTTTTTCTGTTCGCTTGACTTCTTACCTTCTCTCTTCAGGCAATACAATTCGAAGATATACTGCATTTTATTCTTATAGGGACGACAGAGTAACCTAACCCAAGGCTAAACGTGATTTTATTGGACGTAATACTGGGTGCTTGATCTCCACTCTTGTCTTTTCTTTCGTATACGTTCAAAACCTATTCTCTTACGCTTCTCTGATTCAAACATATACATACATCCATTCTCAATTCACATACATCCTCTTCTAACTCCGCATTATTTATTATTATTTTATTTTTTTTTTTCATCCTATAACCTCACTACATTTTCTTTTTGCTCAAAGGACAACGCAATATCGAATGAAATCCATCCCCCATTTATATAACCGATAAAATTGAATTTTTCCATCTTTTTTTTTCCCCCTTTTTACGAAATATTTGAGAGAGTTTGTCGACTCACAATCGACTGACCATGGCCACACACCTATTCACCCTAACTTTGATTTCAGTATCTCACACACTCCGCTCGTTATTTCATTTATTTATTTTTCCCTTTTTCTTTTTTCATTTTTTTTTTTACCTACTCTTGTTTTTCTCTTATTATTTTCATATATAAACCTTTCATTATTTTCTTTTCTGTTCTCCCCATCATATTTACTCGACCCTCTGTCTATACACACACACATAAATATATATATATATATATATATACATACATACATATCGTTTGGTTGGGACAGTCGTTTTTATGCTGCGTACGTCCCACACGATCGAAAGGCCGGACGCGCGCGCGAAATGCAGGCACGTCCTTAATCAAGCTGCCCTGACATTTCGAATGTTTCGATGCCCGAATTATCGATCGTCGCGATAGTACTGCCGCGCGCGTTTGCAAATATATATAAATATATACATATATGTAAGTATATAACCATGTACAGTGCAGATGATCACACTCAAAAGCCCATACATAAACGTGCAATGAGTTTGTGTGTGCGTTTGGGTTTGGTTTCAGGCCGCGAGTCGATAAATCAGAGAGAACCGTGCAAGGTTTCACCACGCAAACGTATCCAATAGTATTTTATTTTATACTCACATATATACCTACATTTATTTTTTCCCACTCTTGCATTCAATCTCTCTTCATACACATACTCGTTTCATTTACCTTACTCTTTTCCCTCCCTTTCTTTATATAAAAAATACATTAAAGAAAGCGGATCACACTACTCATCGTTTAAAGAATTGTTCTCTATTTATCATTGTGAGCATTAATGGCACTGCAATATCGTGTATTCCATTAGTAACTGTCCCAATATAACTGTTATAATCCTCATTCATTTTCCACATACATTTATTAATTTACTCACTCAATACTAACTATCGTATAACATTATATACGAAAATGCAAGAGCTTAATTATTTTTAAAATGATTCAATGTCCACTGCGCAATGTACATTTCATTTTATAATATTTCATCTCAAAGCTATGGTGCAAAAAGAATATGATGGCAAAAAAAAAAGGGGGAAGAAGAAAAAAGTAATAAATATGAAAAAGGGATATGTGATTTTATGACAGAGGTATATAAATATACAACAGAAGTCTGTTTGATTGAAATTCATATTCCATCTTTTATTACGCTTTTATATATGTATATATGTCGCATCTCGTACTATTTCGCTTTCCATAGGGACAAGATTTTGCATTGTTCCCCATACAAACTTCATATAGATGTATATATTTGTCTGAATATCTGTATGTATGTGATGTTACATATACTGTGTGTTTGCATTATCTTTGCGTCAAACAAATACGCCCTTATCCCTCTCTTTCACTCATGTGGTTCGCTCATTGCTCTAATGTGAAATATTAAATGTCCAAGCTACATACACACACACACGCACACAGACCAATATGTGTGTATATTCAATGTCGACGTCAACCCATGTTGACGGTCATGCTTTTGCCAGTAAAGACAAAAAAAAACATATGTGAATATATATTTTCAAGTTTTTGTGTATGACACACCCTTGAGTTATATTCTCAGTGATAATGAATAGAAATTCATAAGGGGGATGATTATATACATGGATTGTAAAATGTATGTGTGTAGGTATTTATAGAATAGATAATAAAGTTTATTATGTTATGTTTTATATAAATTAAAGAAATATTTAGTGAATTATTTAAATATTTGAAGTTATCTGAAATATGTCAGTGAAGACAGTGAATTATTTATATTTTCTCGTTCAGAGATCTTCGTATTTATATGTATATATATATATATATATATATTTGAAGACCATGTGAAGTTCAATTTAGTGAGAAACAATTTTTCTCTTTGCGAATTTAATTTATTTATTCTTCCATTCCCTTTTATATTTTTATATTTCACATATTTACCTCCGTTTTTCATTCTATTTTATTTATTATGTTCAATTTTTTTCTTCATATTTTTGCTTTTTCTGTTTTAGTTTTGTTTTTATATTTCGTTTCTTATTTTACATTTTTTTTTTTCTCGTTTTTTTTATTTGCTTTTTACGAGTATCGTGAGATATTTTCTTCGAGACTGGCTGCCGTGTCGAGCGTAATACAGAACACGACTGAGTCTTGAGAGCAACGCGTTTACTACTGGGCGCTCTTTTCTCAACTCACTTCTCCTTGCGTCCAGGTGGTCTGACGTGGTAGCGGGTGGATGATCATTTTTTAAAATTTTCCTTTTCCTTCAAGGCAAAGTCTAGAGTGAAGCTTTATTCTTCATTTCACCAAGCTATTCATCTTCGATCGCGCCAACATTCTCATATATACGCGCGTCACTTTTGTTTGTGTTATATAAACTGCCATCGTGTCTTCAATTTAACTCATATCTTCACCTTAATAATTTTAACGTCACTCTACACACGATATATAAGCTGAAAATATTGTGATGTTGGTAATATAAACGCAAAATATCTAACTTTATATTTCATAGTGTGTGAGTGTGTGTGTGTATTTATATGTATATACTACCACACAACATAAAATTTTCCGAGTAATTTCAATGTTCACGAGTGGCGCTCGAGATATTGCAAGCTTTTTTCCCTTTCACCCCGCTCACAGTCTCCTCTTATAGTCCCACCTCCTTCTAACTGTTTAATTATGTAATCCTAAATTTACATAATTGGAGACGAGGCGAGCGCACAGGTATATTTAAGTGAAAGACATGAAGTGTGCGCCCCCATTCACATACAAAAAAAAATAGAAAAAATTTTCATACCGCTGTACGTGAGCAAGAAAAATTATAAATGTGACGCGCCTGCGTTCTTTTTTTCTTTCACCCAACTTCCGGACAATTAATGAATTAATAAACTTGCCATATATATATATATATATATATTATCCTACGAATAGGAATAAAGAAAGAGTGTAAAGGAAAGGAAAAAAAAATGAAGAAAAAAAAAACACTGAATAATAACTTGTTCTATAGTTTCATTGAATGAAATGTGAGCTTACTCGTTGTCTGAAAGCCAAGAAAAATAATTGAAGTCATTTCATTACTGGTGCATTCGGATATTTTTCACAGTCTAAATGTACAATCCTGTGAGTGGTGTTACCTATGTGATGGTATGAAATTGGTCGCGCCAGTAGAGTCGGAATCGTTAGTCGAGGACCAGTCGTCTATATATCAACAAGAAGCGAGCGGCGTCACTGGCGCCGTTGTCACCGAGAAAATTAATGTCTAGCTCCGGTGCGAAGCACCGGAAGTACCTCACTCTCTTGCTTCTATGTTCTCTGTGTGTCCCTTTTCCTATATATCCATTTCGTCTCGTTCTATATACGTCTCACTCTCAACGACGTATACTCAACATCGTTTCAGAGTGAACTCCCGAATCAGCACACGAATGGCAACGGAGCTTTACGTGATTGTATCTGATGTCACATACTAACAGCAACAACAAAACACACATACATTCAACACAATACAAGAGTGTTTGATGCGGGGTGGGCGAGCATCAGGGGGGGTGAAAATTGATACTCAAGCACTGGGCGAGAGCTCCATGAGATGCGGCAACAACGATGATGTTAAAAAAAAGAATGAAATAAATAAAAAAAAAAATATGGTAGAGAGAAAAAAATATATATAAAAGAGAGATGGGCGTCATATAGCTGCATACACACCATTGAATAAACAACACACAGATGAGCGCGCGCGTTCTATACAGTTGATACACGCGGCGCATTTTCTCTGAGCAGAAATATGAGACGAAAGACGAGAGAGGTAGCCCCAACACACAACCGTATCCCAAAGGTGTGTATACATATATAAATATATTTCTGGCTAACACGAGTTTTTGCTTGTAACACTGCAAGTGCGAGAGTTTTAATGAAAATTCACACGAGGGATTTTAGCTGGTGAAATTCATTAGACACAACGTCGACGTTGCTGACAAGGGAAATTCGTCAGTTTGTATACTTTATGTCTTTTAGTAATCGGTTACTCTTGACGTATATAAATAATCCTAAATTTATTATTATTATTATTTTTTTTTTTTGGTTTGTTATATTGAACAGTTTTATTTTGCCAATAGACAATTGAAATGAAAAATATAACAATTCAAATATAAAAAGTGATAAATCTACTTTTTTTCGGTGTTTGCACTGTAAAGGGTAATCGCTGTTGTCGCACGATTTGTGTATAGTACATTCAAGCCGTGAGGTTAAAGCCATCGACGCGCAAAAGTTGGTGGGATTTTATATAGCAATGGGTGTACACGCGCAACAGCTCTTGCTAGAGAATGCGAATGGCAGTTGAGCTATATATATATATATACATATTTAAATGCTTCGTCAAGCTACGAAGAGATATAAAACGTGAAAGGCCGAGAAAAATGAATGAGAGGAGAAAAAAAATATGTATAAAATACTGGAATAATTGTTGAGAGAGGGAGAGAAATAAAAAAAAAAACGAAAAACAATAATATGTAGAGGAAATGAAACGTATGGACAGTGAAGTGGGCGGAAAAAGTTCGTGCCCTGCAGGATTTTGTGCGTGTATGTGTGTGAATGTATACCTGAACACAAAATATATCTATTCTACCTGCAATGCCCGGTGGCCAGGCGAAAAAATGCATTTTCCAACAGTTAAAAAATTTATGAGGATTGGACAATGGGCGAAGAACCACGCCGCTTCATGGTTCACAATCCCCGTCGGTACATCATTCTGTTTTTGTATGTGCATATGGATATATACACATTTATATGCACAGGTTCAATATAATTCTTTTTTTTTTTCTGCTCCTTTATATTTTTTAAGTGTACACTGGGGAAATTATTTATATATACATATGCATATATATGAATGAACTTACATAGACTGCAGGTTGGCTGCTACTTAAAATTGACTCAAGCGTCTCAATCTTCCTTGGTGGTATATATCACAATTTAATTTTTTTTTTTTTTTTGGTCTCACTTTAGTTTTATTTCTTTACTTATTTTATTTCGCCATTAACTGAAATGAGAAAGAGAAATTAAAAATTATTATAACAATTTTTCTTTTGTTACATTTTTATTCAGTTATGTATTTTGAAAAGAAAAAGAGAAGAAAAAAAGTTCTTTTTAAATTTATATATTCTACGGTTTTTGTACGTTGAGACAATTGACCTGGACGTTTTAATGATTCTACATTCGAGTACAATTACCACTGTTATAAAGAAGATTTACAATTGAGTTTATGATAATAACTTTGATATATGTATATATGTGTGTTTGTATGTGTATGAGTACATGTGTGATGTGTTTATATGTATAGTTGAAATCGTAAAACTTGTTGATGGCTCGAGTGAATGCGAAACAACCGTGCCGAGTTTGCGTGCATGAATAAGGTGGATTAGAATCCCGGAATTGTCGCGGAGGTACATTTTAGTTTTGTAGAAACGCAGCGCAAACCATGAGCATTCGCGCAATTTATACTGCACCCGTTTCCGGTTGTTTCTCTTCAACTATTCCATTCTATACATACAACTATGCATGTATATATAGCTATGTTTATATGTGGATGTGAATATATGTATATGGAATAGCGTGGAATCTTGAGTTTCAGGTGAAATATTTTATTAGACATTACCAACTATGCAATGAAAGCAGACACATGGGAATTTAATCAAATAAATGAAGTTTCGGCATTGATGTACAACATAAATGATATATTACGAGTGGAAAATTCAAAGCGAGAGAAGAATAGTCTGGGATTTTTTTTTTCTTTTTTGTTTAGTTTGTAATCTGAATTTATAACTTTTCTAAGAATGGGATTTTATATTCTAATAAGTTGGTGTATTTCTTTTTTTTTTATTTGAAATTGAACGACTTTTTTTTTATATTGGGAGTGAATGTGAATTTTTTATGATTCAAATGATTAAAATTGATTGATTTAATCCGATAGTTTAAATTTTAAACTGATGTCTACGCCATTTTTTATTCTCTTGTTAAAATTGTATGGAATTTATTTATCTTTGTTTGTAAAGAGTGTCTATTTTTTTTTTTTTTGTTTAATTTCCTTTCTCTGATTGGCAAAAATTATTTGTTTTTTGTCGACATTTTGTTAGATGTTATGTTTGATACAGAATTTTGATGAATTTAATAGTATCAATGAAAACTTTGAATTCTTGTGATTTGAATCATAAATTTTGCCAGTTAAATTGAAATTTCATTTTACGTCAACTAAAATAACCTTTAGATAGTTACGAACGTATGAAGTGATGATTTATTTCAGAATCAGGTCAACTTAATTATTTGGTTGAAATCAATTATTTCGTTGATTACAACCAACTAGAAATCAACGGATTAAATATATAAAATTATTAAACTCTGCATTTCGTGATTCAATAATGATGAACTTTATCAAACGTATAATATTCATGCAAGTTGTCTTTAATATTTTACTTTCAACTATAAAGCGTTTTTTTATAAATGGATAAATACATTTTAAATAAATAACAAATCTCCATTAAATTATTCATTCAAACACAAAAGCTCTAACGAAATTGTTTTCTTTTCCAAAAAATAAATATCAATTATCTAAAAATTATATCAACACAATTTTACCCAATTCTCTCTTTCAACAAACATTCACAATTATTTCAAATAAAATTTATCATCACTAAAATCCAATAATTTCTCTTCTTTATCATCAGTGCTTTCATTATCATTTTCATTTTTCATGTCGAAATTCTGGTCTAGACTACTTACTAATTACACAATAGAAAAGAATAACGAGACGAGCGGAAGAGTAGCGCAAGAGCAAACTGATATAGTAAGCTTTTATGTGAATATACACACACACATTCACTCCCACATATATTCTATTCTAAATATATTCCACACAGCGGACTCTGTAGACGAAATGAATGGGCCGAGTGAAATTAGCTCGGCGTCATGGTCATCCTGCTGGCCAACCAACATATCTCACGTTATTCAATTAGAAGCACCGCGACAATGGGGCAGTCCGTGAGCCGAGAGAGGATTTCCACCGGGTGACGGAAGGAAATTCAATGGCACGGGTTGAAGAGCACAGAGTGACGCGCAATGCGCTGGTAGAAGCCGCGTTGGTGGCACCAAATGTACGCTCACTCTCACTCCACTATTATCTCCCCACATATATATATATATATATGTATGGATATATTTCTCTTCTGATAGTATATCTCACTTACTCACTCTTGCGCGGTTGCAAGGCCCACTCGTACGATATTATCACAGTTAAATCGCGTGTCTGCATGCTCGCGTTCGGTTTGGACGTCGCGGTGACCCGAGCCCGCGACCATTCGTCATCGGCGTATCACGGAACTTCATACTGACGTTCGTTGGAGGCCCGACATTAAGATTTGCATTACAAATTCCAAACCACAGTTTAATATATACACATATATATACCATCCGCAATTCACTATACACAGATAATCCTCATATTTTGTATCTACACATCGCTACATGTCGCTTCTCTCACATTACTTCACATTGTATACATGTTCATCATCTGATAAATTCGTCAATTATGATAGATTTGACGTGGTTTCATCATGACAATCATAAATTACGACAGTTATATCGTTCATGGAGAGATAAATGGCTCATTTTAATTATCTTCTCCATAGAGAATGTGAAATTGGTTAATGATCATTGACGGCTAATAATTACAGTTCCGTCATTTGATCCACTAACTCTATTGCGAATGTTATTTTGTAATGTAATCATTTGGGAATCATTTCCCTTGACTACCTTTCCTGCTATATACTGTCAAGCATTATATATATTTATATACATTACATATATTTATATATGAACATGTAGAGTAGAGCTTTACACATGTCATTCGGCAGAAAATTTAACCTACCCGTAAATATACGAGGGGGTCTCAACGTCAACGGTACACTTTGTCGTTTCGGTTCGCGGTTCGTCGACATCTCTTCTAGTCACAACAAAACCAACGACGAATTTATATGTATATATATATGTTTCTGAAACACCAGGTCGCGTACAAACCTCAACGTCATTAGTCTCGGCTCTTAGCAGTGTGTTAGAGTCTTATCCGAATGTTGGCACGCGCAAACGTGTATAGGGTGTTCAGGAAGCAGGATTAATTAAAGAGACAGGTGCCCTTTATTTTCTTTCTCTTTTACCATTTTCATATTTTCTTTTTTTTTTTTTTTTTCTTCTTCAAACGTATTTATATCTGCGGTCAAGGGAATTTGCACGTCTTAACTTGATGTCGTTGTCGTTTGTTGTCAAGTTGGTCTTGTTGTAATTTTCACTCACTCGCCCCATTCATTCTATCCTGGCTATGAATAAGAGCTATTTAAAGTACTGAGTATGTTTAAATGAGTAGACAGTACGGCGCAACGATCATTCTTAGAATGCTACATCGTGCAATTTCGTGGAAAATTCATTGCAACTTGAGATTCAAATTCCATCATCATTCATATGTATAATAATAGAAACACAGTTGCTTTTATACATTTATATTCCATCCCTTTATATATGTATACATTTTTTTTTTTTTCCTCTTTTTCTTTCCTCTTTACATACACATCAATTCAATCGTTCGCCATTCGCTCTTTTTTTCTTCTTCTTCCTAGTGCTTCGGTGCTCATTTAATACTTTGAACGGTTCCGAATATAATAAGAAAAATAAAAAAAAAAAGAAAAAAGATACTTCATGGACAGCACTCACTGAAACACACATACACACATGTGAACGTCCAACAACGTCAGGTCACGATCCTCTTTCAAGATCATCACAATGAAACGGATTTCGAAGAAAATCTCTCTCACACTCGGTCTTGATGTTAGTCGAGGCCACTGGCCCAGATGCGTGCTAAGACGCTGCTACGTATGAATTCAATTCTCAAATATATATATATATATACATTTTTGTATATCCTTATTGTATATTCAACACAATATTTCGTTCAACAGCATCACCTCGTAAATAGCAGTGAATTTTATTGCTCAAGGTTTTTTTCAATTGAATTTTTCAAAATGATATTTTTTGTTCCTTTAAATAAATATTGGAAAAACGTGTTTGAAATATTGCGCATTATATAGATATAAATATTCGTGTAAGTTTATATTTATTCATGGGTTGTATTGTAATGGCTGAAAAAAGGGGGTTGGAATTAAAGCAGTGGGAGTCTAAACGAGACATTGGAGAAACAGAGAAAAGAGTACGATTGAAAATAAAGAACAGAACAAACTCGACGTGGGAATGTGCTACAATCATCGTTATAAATGAAAACAGGAAGAAAAAAAAAGATAAATAAAAGAACGAGCTATTGGCTCGGGTGATTATCGTTAAAGGACCAAAGATACATATATACATGTATATATAGATTGGACCGCCCGCTGCAGATCTCAAGCACTGGACGCACTGCGCGTACATATACACGTAGACATCGACCACCCGTGCGGACCACAACCAGCATCAGAAAGATCGCTAATTAACGATGACTGTACCGCGCAATGCGTTATTGTTTCACCGCATACAAACGACCCACCTGTCTGCAGCGCGTGCTGCTACTATGCCGCCATTGAATGCACCGGCACTCAGCTATGTGTATATACACAATTCTCCAATAGTTTTCTTTCCATTTTGCCATTTTATTTCTACTCTACTTGGTAAACCATATACACGTATGCAATTTACAGTGTGTTGCATATGCCATGTGTCTACACAATATTTGTTTTTTTTTATTTTCTCTCTTCTCTTTTATTCTCTTCTTGTTTTGAGTTTATTCGTGTTCTGTCGTGTTTGTTTGTGTGTTTTTTGCGCTTTTATTTCATGTCTTCCAAACATTTGCCACCGTGCAATGTTATAATGTTACGAAAAGTTTCACGCACTGAGTTCCACTTTCCGGTGGCTGCATCACAATCATCTCCCCTGCTTGATGTTTTGTCTTGCTCGGTCACACTCACACTGTCTTTGTATTTTTATTTATTTTTTTTCTTCTTATTCTCTTATCTCGCTCCGTCGACTTTCCATTCGCCACACAGAGACTTTAAAACTTTGGCAAACCTCCACAGCCGCGTGTCCATTAGTATCATGTTATTTCTATCTCAGTCACTCGTCTTTCATGAGTTTAATTCGCCAACTCTGTGTGGGTTTGTTACACTTACTTGTGCTCTTTTGCTAACGAACAAAGTTTCGTAGACTGCGCGACGCACATTTCTCTCCCCGCTCATCTCACTTTCACGGCGTGTTGTCGTCATTGAGGGGCAAAAGAAATGTCATACCATAAATTAGAAACATATTTGCCGCGTGTGAATGTGAAATGAAATGAAATTTTTGAATGAAGAGAAAGAAAAGAAAAAAATAAGAAGTAAAATGATAAATGTGTTATCATGTAGACGCAAACGTGAATTTTCAAGAGACTTTAAACTCTACCCTATTTTTATTTTATATATTTTATGTGTGTGTATATACTTTTTGAAACTTTTTGATGGTACTTCTATACGAGTTTGTCGTTCTGGTGTATACTCTTGAACTTGAGCACAAAATGGCGACATTACGGCGTATTGTCTTATAGAAATACGTAAGAAGTTGGTGGAAAATTGTACGGGACAAGACCTACCCAGTTAAATTATGTTTTACCTATATATAAATGTGTTTGTGTATATACACAATGGTAATACATAGTTATATATATATATATATATATATATATATATATATATATCGTTAATTTTATTCCACATTATCCTCATTCAAATGCGCACCCTCACAGTTCAACATTATATCCGTCAGTTCTTTCATTGCTCACAGAAGCCGACGCTCATACCACAGTTGCCCTCTATGCTCTTGATTTATAGTTTTTAATTTGAGCCTCATTTTCAAGCACTACCCAACAACTATAAAGCACAAAAGTGAGTAGAAAGGCGAAAAAAAAAAAAAAAAATAACGCAGCAACAACAACGAAAGGGAAAATATTCGGAGCTTGCCAATTCTACGCCCTCTTGTGAACGAATCTTTTCCGATCTTAAGTGGTCGCGTATTTTTGCCGTACCGCGATAGGTGATGTGTCTCTGTCTACTCCGGGCACCCTCACAAAATCCAAGTGTATATGTACAGCAACTGAATTTTTCGAAAGCAATCGAATACTACCACAATATATCGTTGAGAGAAATGCATTTCACTCAATGCGCACCAATGCTATTGCCAACGCCATCAATTTTGTCTTGAGTTGGAATTTTTTTTTTCTGTTTTTATATTTATTTCCTTTTATTTTCAATCACTATTACTCTTTTTATGTCTTTTCATCACAATGCACGCACACAATATTCATTTGACTGTAAATATTTTATTTATGTGAAAGATATATTGATTTTAGATTTTTCTTGGGTTTTTTTGGGTGATATGACACTGACATTTTCAAAATGAGTTTGATAACAGGCAACATAGTTTTGTGGCTAATGATCTATGGGATTTGCTAACAGTTTCGACATGTCCAAAAGTTTTAGACGGAAATTAGGTTAACTGGACATTCACTGTAGATCTCATTTTAACAAAGACAATATATGTGAACTACATGACATTTTGAAATGAAAAGTTTTGTAGTACTTGACTTTACGTTAATTGAGCAAATAGATGATATATAACATCTGTGGAATTCGGATGTGAGAAGGGAATAGTTATAACTACTGTTCGACAATCCGACAAGCCGTGCACGTCGTCTGGATAATACTTTAAACGATTTTCGCGTTTCCGAAGTTTCATGAATCAACCAAAACTTTGAGAAGTTCAGAGGTAATCTCAAGTTTTTGATACGATATATATGTATACGTTTATATTGATGGAGATCATCTTTCAAATTGTTAGTTTTCTCACTCTAAACTCTATATTAAATTTTATTGGAAAATTTATTTGATAATCATGATTAACGCGAGTGACTGATTTTATGTGAATAACAAAATGAAGTTTGTGTTTAATATATTATTCAGATGAATGTGATGAAAATTTTTTTGACAAATCTGTTATATATTACAAAAATTTTCTTGTTTTCTTGATGGACCATTGAAGTTGATTATTCAGTTCATCGATTTGGCACAATTCTCATTTTTTAGAAATGATAAAAAATGGTCATGTTGAAATTAACATTTTTATCAAGTTATTGAAACTTTTTTTACATTTCAATTAATATCGATGACCAATTTTTGCTCGATATGAAATTGCTCATACAAATTTGATTTAACTATTGGAAATTCAGTTAAATACGGCATTTATAATGAAAGCAAAGCCTACAAATCGCAGAGTGGCATTGAATTATAGAGTGGACAAATTTAAACAGATTATTCTTCATTAGCTACAGCATGGAAAGATAATTTTCGAAATGAACACCCTTAAAATCCCTAAAACAATAAAATTTTTAGTATTTCATATCAATGTCGCGATTGACCTGTCGATAAAATGTCATCATTAGTGTTTGTGAAATTATATTAAAAATATTTATTAAATTGTAGTACAAACTATTGATGTAGATCCACATCAATAGAATACAATTTCAATTTCGAAGATTTCAGGAGTTATCAAAGCATTCACCAAATTTTCCATATGACCAATTCATTAATTTATAATTCAGATTTAATAGTCGAAATATTTCCATTTCCTTCATTGTAAATTAGCTTCAGAATCTCTTTAACAAATATGATACAATATTAATTTAAAGTACCATTAAAGTTTCATGACCTTAACATAAATTTACTTAAACTTACTTAAACGTTGTAACCATCAAAAAAATATGAAGGAAGGTCTTAACGAAAATGTGAATTCTTGAGATATTGTGCCAATGAAAGCGTCGAAATATTGCCAAGGCATGGTGAATATAAGTGAGAATGTGAGTGAAAGAGAGTGAGAATTGTTAAGAGGAGAAAGAAGTCCTATATAGAATGGTAATGGAAAGGGCAATGGAACCCAGCCAATCTTCATTCAAGCACGCGCCTGAAATATCGGTGTACGGGGAAATTACTCCCTGACGTAAAATTCCTCAGAGCTCTCTCCGGGGTCAGGTTCACGTGTTGAGGGTGAAAGCACATAGGATATTCGTTGAAGTCACACAGAATGAGTTTGTGTCCGGAATAACGCGAATGTGTCAAAGACACGATTAGAATATTAAGAGGGGAACGTGGGGTTATTATAACCGAGATACACTTCCTATTAGAAATGAGAAGAGAAGAAAAAAAATTGGGTGAACAATAAAGTCTATATAATACACATGGTGAAGTGTGTCACGTGATATTATCACCCCTCTGTCACTGCGATCCAGTCTACTGCTTCAAGGGATTAAATTCCCCTATTGATGAAACATGGGATCAGCATAAAGAACTTTTTGGAATAATAATAAACGTACCACAAGGATTCATAAATCGATGGGGTGTGTTCTCAACCACCATTAAGTTCAACCTCGATAAGTGAATTTAATATATACATATATAATATACACGAAATGTCAACCATCCCTATTGCCTGTTTATTCAATTCGCGAGACGACGGGTGGCTCACCCTTGTTTTTCTCCGTCCGGTTGTCATAAATGTTGATTCGAGGCTTTACCTCCAGTCTTTTACTCCAACCGCGCATCAGCTCTTCTCGCCTTATTCTACTATTCCTGCGTACCCCTATCAACCCCTAACAACAATTTTCATTCCCTTTCGTGGCGTGGAGTTTCACTCGCTCAATGCCACTGAAAATGTAAGACCCTTATCGTTCTTGCCCACCCCGTTGCCAGTCATTTATAATCGTTTCCACAACGTCGCGTCCACCAGTATCAAAATGCATATAAATATTTTTCTCCAAATGCTCAAATGATTGCATTTGTCTAACCATCCAACGAATTCGTGAATAACTTAACGCCAGAGGGGATTTATCCTCAATGACATCAGCATCAACCGAATTATTCATTGGATTATATGGGATAAAAATGCGATGGTGGAGTCATCGTTCATTTCCACAGTTGGCATTCGTTTCTATATACACTATCTCATGTTTATTCTTTTCACTTGGATCTGTATTATGTATATTTATACATACATTATACATAACTAAATCCACGACACTCGCCACTAAGGCTTATGAATTATGGACATTGACAATGGCAAAAGTCTCATCGCGCCATGTGTACTCATGATATAAATCGGCCAAACATAAGGATGCACTTTGGAATTGTCGCGGGAATATAAACCGGTAACAAACTCGGAAATTTCACCTATTTCCTACCACACATTCTTGTTATATGTAGTTGTAAAAGCGTTCTTATGCACAACACATCCTGTCGTCCACATGGAATACACGAATGGAATGTAAAAGATAAGAAAAAAAAAACATCAACAACAAAATGAAACCACCACAAACGTAATATGAAACCTTGAAGTAAAACCAATATTTTTCAACGGCAATGAGCTAATAGTTGGAATTATATAAAGTATGTGATGCTACGCCAATGCTACCACATGTCGCCATCATTAACTGAGTCTCATTCTCCTCGTTTCAGTATTATACTTAATTGTCTGCACTTAATAGCCAAGACTTTTGTTGTTTTAATTAACTTACGGGACAAAGGACGTTACGAGTGGTCAATGAGATGAGTTTGTTCGTGTAAGTTTGTGTTTATGTGTGTTGTATATATGTCATATATATACTATGTAGGCTTGAAGACTTATAAATTAATTCCAGACAAATGAATGTCCATCTCGCTCATCGGTTGCTTCCGGTAGACAACTTCTCTGTTCATATTATCATTATATATATGTGTAACGAAGTAATTTTCTTATTTAAAAAATCGTGGGACATTTATTCACCGTTAACTATTAATGGATTTGATATAATGAAAATTCAGGAGACGATGAAGAAAAATAAAAGAATATTAAGCGAAAGCTTTTGTCTTTTAGGTTATACTTGTTATATATATCTATCTATATGTATATAACATCGTGCGCATACTGTCTTTAATTGCAACCAGTTTGATCGATGGCTCTTTCCGTTACGTGACACAAAGAGGGGTGGCTTAATTTTCTACCCGACAATGTGCCAAGAAGAGAAGGCCCAAGAGAGTGCCAAGGAAGTTCGAACTTTGTTCTCATCTGTGTGATGTACGGCCTCGGCCCAGTTTTACACACTTTACACATAATTTGTGACACACGTGGGTGGAACAGGTCCCAAATATCGCACACTTTTATTTTCATTTTTAGTTTTTAGAGTCATAAATTTTGTAGTATCTTTTGTGATGGGGGAAGAAAGTTGGTTGATGTAACTTAATTTAGTTGGACCCTATTCTTTTTCTTTATTTACTGTATCTAAACAATGGAGAGGGGTCGTGACGTAATATCAGATTATCACTGATTTGCATGATAAACAGACTATTATAATATTCATTTAACAAACGCGAGGTAATTGAGACGTTCTAATTGTTCTATATTGACAACTTTAATCCTTTTTAATAGTGGAAAAGGGGATGTAATTAGTTTGATTATTTAGTTGAGTTAATCATTTGTTAATCAAATGTTTTTTTTTTTTTGCAACAAGATTCTAGAAGTGAATATGATATGGGAGGAAGGGACGAAATCAAGAGAGAGGAACAAAACAGAAAAGTAATGACTCCAAGAACTTCAATCTTTGAAATAGTTAGGAAAGGAAAAGTAAATGAAGATTCCAAAGTTTTGTGATTTCTTGGCGGAAAAGTTTCGATAGAATTTTATTTAAAAGTATTTGAAATTATCGAAGTAATATGAGATTCTGAATATGAATCGTTGCAAAAAAAAAAAAACTGGAATTCCTGGTATGAATCGTAAGTGAAAAGAAAAAAATAATCAACACTTAATAACAGCGTCAACAATTACAGATAACTTTTGAAAAAAGTAAAAAAACAAATAGTCATTTTGCTGTCTACTTTCTGATTCTTACAATTCCAAGTAACCCAGTTAACGAATCACGCGATCACAGTTAAATTCTACCTCAAAACTAAATCAGTATATCTACCATGTTTTCTAGAACTTGAATTTTAGCATTCAAACACCACTCAGAATTTTCAATACACCTTTAATGCGAGTGAGAATTCAGCAACCTGAATCTATTTCTTCCTTAGCTATTCACAAAACGAATACCTAAAGCGTCCGAAATAGTCCCACAGGCGAATTGGAAACCCAAACCAATGTGGCCATTTCAAATGCGGTTTCCATTCGTGGTGGTGATGGTGGTTACCTCACCTGCACTTACACTTTAATTTAACCCCCAAACTCTAATCGTATCCTTTGTAGAATTCCAATACAAATTCATCAAAACTGGAGCATTCTCTACTCAATTATAAATTCCAACAGTAACAAATAAATAATCCTCACAAATCCAAACATGAATATCAAGATAACATACAATAGAGATAAATCAAAATTCAATCCTAATTTTAACAATAAACTCTAAAAAATATCAAAGATAATCAATTCATCATCAAAGTCTCCATATTCCTAATAAAAAAAGCAAAAGTACACAAAAGAATAAAATCCTTAGCAATATTAAATCCTCTCATTCTTCAGCACATTCATCCACGTGTGTATCAACACTTTTTCAATATATCATTAGTCTCATAGTCTCAGTGACCAGAATAATAAACAGGAATGCGTCAAAACAATTGACGTTTGTTTGATACATCGAGACATTGAATGCTTTTCATCATAGTGAAGATAACATACTACTGAATGATAAAAAGATCTAAAAGTACTTGGGGTTTGCACGTCTTTACTATGGCTGGTGGCGAGTAAAACGGTGAAGATCAGTGTAGCGGCAGCCAGTGAGGCGACCAAGCAAGCTAGCTGCTCTCAGCAACACACACTGCAAGAACCGGTTCTTGGAGTAAGTAAGCTTAGTCTCCCTCTACCTCTCTCTTCTCCTTTCTCTTCCTTTCGCTCTTCTCCTGTATCTTCATTCTCCTTCGCCTTCACCATCTTCAACCATCTCTTATACTCTTACTCCATCTCACCATCGACCTCCACTTCTGTATCCGCTCGCAGAGCTCCTCGACGCGCTCATCCTACCATCTACACACATCTCAGTCTCCCTCACCTTCAATCTCTCCCTTGTCTGTGCCTTTCTTCTCTCACTCTCTGTTTCTAACTTAATATCTCTGTCTCAACTATGGGCCGTTGTGCAATCGAACCGAGTCAGCTCGAACGCCATCCAACCAAGTCGAGGTTACTGTGGGCCATCGCCTAAACCACAGTAAACCCTCTCTTCTCATTCCCTTTTCACTCCCACATTCGCTCTGATCTTCACTCATGTCTCTCCTTTCACCCATCCTTACCAACCACTCAAAGACACTTACAATGTCGTCCTGGTTGCGCTCATTGTCCTTACGTATAGCATCCCAACTGAGATCTTTACGTTAGCCCTCTATATATTTTTATCTTCAACTCCCTTCTCTTCAATTGCAATAGCATTGGCTTTTCATTCGACCAATTCACATATCTGTGTATGTGAATCTTTCGTAATATTCTGCTTTGCCATTTTTCTATAACATTTATATTGTACAAATATCTCCAACTGACAAACATTTCAAATAAAATGTCAAACTCAATGCAATTTCTTACGATTTAACTGTCGAGATTTAATATTTGTTTATACTTATGACTTGAGATATTCTTACTGATATTAAAAATAATAGTCCATGTATGTTTTACTTTGTATTTATTTATATGTACATGTAGTTAACGTCGTACATTCACTATTGGTTGAACAAACTTGACAAAGACTATGCATATTGTTGACGTATGATAGCGTCTGGATGAGCGTAAAATTACCCCAATGAATATTTGCCAAGTCAATAATGTTCTAGAACAATTTATCACTGTTACCAGTGCTGAAATATTTATTCAATCTATTTGGGTGTATAATGTATAATCATTAATTATGTTGAGTAGAGATATTTGGATGTGAAGTGATGATTGTAGCGTGAACGAAAAAAAATATTGAAAAAGTAAATTGCATTGATTTGACACTTATGTATATATATTTATATATAAATGTTTATTGTATGGATGTATATAATAAATACACATATACAGTAGTGGCAAAGGCAATTATACTGGCAGCTACTACGATGAAAAAGTACAAAGGCATACCGACAAATAACTCTACCGCCTTGAGACACATCATGGCCAAGTTTCCGATCGTGTTCGAGTGCGAAGGAACGATGCAGTCACGTAAGCCCCATGCCACACTGCCGTTCGTCACGGGAACGGAAACCACTCTGCGTTCTATACAGTACAACGCGGTCCTTGGCCGCGAGATTTATGCTTTAATAATCATTACAAGATGAGAACTCGCGTGTGTGCCAACTTGCACGCGTTGAAGTGAACGCGACCGGTGTGTAAAAGTTGCTATTGCTCGTGCGCTAGTCTAACTCTTTATACACATAAGAAAACATGCAGGATGGTTTGAGAAAGGGAAATACTTCAACATAGGCAACACCATCAGAGTATTGTACAAGAGCACCAACGACAACTCAAGGATCAGAGAGAAACAGCACTTTCAGCCAAGATGGCTCCAACACATTCCTTACAACCAAGGAATCGTAGGCTTTAGCTACTCTCATCGTTACCAACCTACCAATCCAATCTTCTAGACATAACTATACCGTTATTGTGTGTGGGTTTTATATACAACTTCAAGTTTACACAAACGCATTAAAAAATTGACGCCAATTTCATTCAACTTATTCTTTATATATTCATCCACCTTTTTTTTCCTCTCTTTTTTGCTTCCACTCTTCACTTTTTTTTTTTTTCATTCCATCGCCCCGTCAAAGTGACGAATCAATTTAGCTATTGGTTTTTTTTTTATTTTCTCATATACACACACTCACATATTCATGAATTGAGAGAAGAGCGAATAGGTCAAAGAAAATATTTACTCTCATTTCAGTTGTGTTATTAGGTGAAAAGAAAAAAAAAGAAGAAGAAATAAAATAAACTTTTTTATGTTGTATACATAACCTTACCCTCTACGTACATACAGATGAGTATAAATGAAGATTACCCCTGTTCTTTTTTTTTTTGCCGTGTGTATAAACATATATATATATATATATATATATATATATATATATATATATATACAAGTTGATCGTTATCTCGAGTAAAAGTTTTCTCTCTATCTCACTTTTTTCCTCTTTTTTTTT